>OMLM01010126.1:11864-44785 GCA_900302695.1 Helostoma temminkii | reverse complement strand
TTTGCATACTGCTTCCTGAAATAACACCAGTTATGCCTGATTTCAGACTCGATAAACCAAATTATGTGTGTATTTACACGTTTTTCTTTCTGTATCTTTCCCACTCAGGCAAATATGCCTAGACTTAGCATATTTATAAATTCAAAGTAAAAAATCCACAGCGTGGGCTACTTTGCTTATTTCACAACCACCTCAAACCACCTTGTTCCTTTTTTTGCAGGTGTTTGCACACTTTATAGTAGACTTTAGAAGGGCTCATGACTTCTTGATATTTCACAGTTGATTAATCAGTTGAGAGAATACTTGGCAAGTCTATCAGTAGTGACTTAATCTCAGGGAAGTGAATACCATTGCTGGAGCTAAACCCAGAACCCAGAGTTGCAATCAAAATTCTCAAATGTGCTTATGTGCTGTTATAGTGTAACTCTTTGTGTAGTCACTGTAAGAGGGTTTGGGACTTTTGGTCATCCATGTATGGTTTAAAACACAAAATTGTGTTAAATAAAATTGGGTGTCATCTATTTTGTGATATCATTGCGTGTTTGATTTATAACTACAAAGAGCTTGGTAAAAAGATCATGTTCATTATAGTAACCATTTAACATAGTCATTGTCATGCTTAAACAATAGTTCACCCTAGATTTGCATGTTTACGTTGCACCATAGGAAAGTCTGCCCCATCCATCCATGCGCCCACAACACTCAAATGTTTTAGTGAACCACAGGTGTGTGTTGTGTTGGTACCTGCGTCTGTTGGACAGAGTCTCTTCTGTCTCATTGGTCACAATGACATGGGTGGAGCCTCCTTGGCTTTCCTCATGCATGACCTCAATCTGTGCCACACAAACACATAAAATGTACAGACATTATACATTTATCCATCAATTTTCTGACCCGCTTAGTCCCCGTAGGGGTCGCGGGTCTGCTGGAGCCTATCCCAGCTGGCATACGGGTGAGCGGCGGGGTCATTATACATTTATTATATTTTTATATATTTCAGCATTCAGTATTTGCCCACATCTTCATTTAATATTTATTTTATTTTATTGCATATTTGTCTGACTTAAATAAGTCATATCATCCAACAAAATGTAATACTACATAGAAATAATGCTGATTAAATGTTGATTTTATATACTATGGGAAAAATATGTCCTAACCTGTCTGGACCTATGTGAAAAAGTAATTGCTACTGAAACCTAATAACTGGTTGTGCCATTGTTGGTTTCAAAAAACATCACACCACCACCTACATCTTGACTGTTATAATGTTATGATATCATTCATTCATTCATCTTCTATACCGCCCAAAAGTCTTTTAGCCTTTGTGTTCTTTTTGGTCAGCAGTGACTTTCACCTTGGAACTCTTTCGTGACTAATTACTTTTTCACATAGGGCCGGGCAGGTTATGACAGCTTTTTTCCCATAATGAATGAAATCAATTAAAAACTGCATTTTGTATTTACTCAGGTTATCTTTGTGTACTATCAAAATTTGTTTGATGATGAATCATTTAGGTGTGACAAATATGGAAAAAAAAATCAAGAAGAACAAATCGCCAACACTCGTGAACTTAATGGCACTTTTTCAAACCTCATGTGTTATGGTGCATTCAGCTGATCTCTGTCAACTTGTAAAGTCTAAAGATATAAATTTTGCATTCAGTCACTGGTAAATATTTAACAAGACCAACAGTTACACCACAACAGAATGCTCAGATTACAAGCTGCGTTTGTGTTTGTCAGCATCCTGCATGTATAAGCTTCACTACATAAGCCACAATGGCTTACTGTATTTTCACAGTAACAGATAAAACATGTAATACACACACAAACAAGGTTTGATCCCACAGTTATATATATCTAACACATTGATTGCAACAAAATTGAAACCACTTTATAGGCACTCAGTTGTGGTCTTTGTGACGCTATGGGAACATCTATACATTATGTCATGTTATCATAACATTATTTATATCTTTTGTCACTATTAATTTTAGTTCTATACATTTTTTATTTTTGTGTTCTCTTTGTTATTGTGTTGTCATGGATCTTTCTAGGATCTAGGTTCTTTTCTTTCCTTTCTTTGATGAGAGAGCAGAGTTTTTTGAATCTTAAATCTTGAATAACTTGACCATAGATGGCCATAACATTACTCATCTAAACAGTAATTATTGGAATTTGTTGGAATGGTCGATATTTTAAAAGCAAACATAAATTTCAAACTAGAGAGGTTTGTAGACTTTGTGTATAGAAAACCAAAATAGTTGTGTGCTTTGCCAAACATTTAAAAACTGAAGACCTTGTTTTGGTTGCTATCTGTCCAAAGCTTATGTGAAGCATGAAACATTGCTACATATCACAGTATTTAAGGCTAAGAGAGTTTGAAGTGCTATCCCTAACTTGTTTTCTAATAATAAATGCATACAGAACAATACAAAACTCAAGAAGATGTTTCTGGAACAGAAGAAGCCATTTGCACCCAAAAGTTGCAGTTACTAAGCCCTGAGAGAAACCATCACATCACTGAGCAACTATATGGCTATTTGGCCATTTAAAGGCAAGTTTACAATGATGTAATAAAATAACTTTTTTTAATTGTCCTAACCTCATAAAAAACTTTTTTTGTGTATATATTAAAAATGCCATACCCAAATAAAGTGATAGGTAAACTGTGTTGTTGACACCAAGCCAACAGTTGGTAAATGACCTGCAAGCTTGGCATAAGCACCAAGGTACCTTCATACAAATAACATGCTGTTACAAACAAATGTTTGTTAAAAGGGCTTTAATGGCTTTGTAGGGTCAGAGGAGGGTACCTTGATGTTTCCCTTGGCCTTGTGTATGTTCTTCTTCTTGTTGGGATCAGCTTCGCCTGACTGTTTGCTGCTATTTGAGTTATCGGAAGATCTGCGAGCCAGAGCTGAAATCAATGAGCGAAAGAGAGGACACAGCGTAAGTAACCCTTTTACTGCTTATATTCCATGTGTAAAGTCTTGGGAGGAACTCAGGTTATGGCTCAAACAAAAATTAACTGTAAGGATTTGAAGTACAGGCTGTCATTTGACAGGAAGTGTTTAAAGAGGTCAAACCAGGCTACACACCATCTGCTTCATGAATGGATAACAACATTGGACTCACGCTGTTGGCTCCACGTAGTTGTGGACCCTTTGGCCTTCGCTGGGGGTCGTTTTGGAGAGGACTCAGGCCGAGGGGCGACGGGTTGGACGGGCCTCATCTGTTTAGCTGACAGTCTCTTCAGACTGACGTGTCGCTTTTCAAACATCTCCTGGACGTCCTCCAGTCGCTTTAGTGCCTTCAAGACACTGGCCTGTAGGCAGAAAACTGTCAATCCTCATACATATTCTTGCTACAGATTATCCACCTATTCTGGATATTGCTGTCTGTGCATCATACCTTGATGTCCTCAGATAGGACCATCTCATACTGGTTGTGGAGGTTCCTCAATTCAGTAAGATGGTTTTTTTCTGCTGTCTCCAGAAAGCGTTCGATGTCGGTCAGAGCTGACTCTGCCCCGTCCTGTGATTGACACTTATCCACAGCCTGAGACGCTAGCAGGTAGATGCCAGACTCACACCACTGGTTTACCTGTAGAGCAGAAATTCACACTGACTAAAACTGGACAAGATTTCAGGGTAACTAACAGCATGTGGAGGCTCGGTGTGAAGGTTTAGGTGCCACTGGGGTCAACTAGCACCATCTAGACACAGACATCATTGTTCTTCAGAAAACCTGTTTGATGCTGCAAAAGACTTGGGACTGGGCTAGAGGTTTACCTTCCAGCAGGACAATCACCATAAACATACAGCCAGAGCTACAATTGAATAGTTTAGATCAAAGCATATTTATGTGTTAGAATGGCTCAGTCAAAGTCCAGACCTAAATCATGTTGAGAAAAAAAATCTTGAAAAAGAAGTACCATTTTCATTCCACTTCATAATTATGTGATACTTTGTGTTGGTTTAAAATCCCAATAAAATGCATAGTTTGTGATTGTAACTTGACAAAATGTAGTATTTATGCCTCTTGAAAGAGGGAATAACTTTTGCAAGGCCCTGTATATTTCATCATTACATAGCAGCCATTGAGCACACACTGTGAGAAATTTCTACTAATCTGAAGATGTTATTAAGGAAGTGAAAGAAGGTGGAAACCTCTCCTAAGGACACAATCAAAACTCAGTGATGCGATCATGTGAAACAGATTCAGATTTTTTAAATTCCATTAACTGACTTTTTGACAGCTGTAGCTGTTTCCATCGACAAATCTCTGATAAACTCACTTTTTTTATTATCCAAAATCAGGGAATCTAAATTTGTGGATAGCTGGGACGTCTGCTGACATGTGGAAGTCCTCACCTTATCTATGCCCATGTGAATCTCCAGGGACTTGGACAGGATGTCCGTCTTTTTCTTGACCTCATTGCTGAAGTCGTCACAAACTCGCCGGAGCTCTACACATTTGGGTCGAATGGAGTCCACAGCATAGTGGTTGCTCTGGATCAGCTGGTCGCCGTGCAGTGCGTGGAGCTGGGCTTTTTCCAAAGTGGGCTGAAAGGATAACACTTAGATTCAATACATTTTGCAGTTTCAACTATGCATCCACAGTGTCCACAATTGTGTATATGTACTGAGCTATGTATGTGTCACAAGTAAATACACATAATGTATTTACTCAATATTTTTGCAATATTTGCTGATTTGTTACACTAGGATATTAGATAATGTGTGTGTGTATTGACTTACTTGAGCCTTTTCCTGCAGCGTTTTAAGTTCCTTTAGCAAGTGTTCAACTCCAGCAACACAGTCCCCAATAACTGATAGGCTGGT
Organism: Helostoma temminkii; assembly: GCA_900302695.1. Classification (NCBI taxonomy): domain Eukaryota; kingdom Metazoa; phylum Chordata; class Actinopteri; order Anabantiformes; family Helostomatidae; genus Helostoma; species Helostoma temminkii. The sequence goes on along the minus strand of OMLM01010126.1, from coordinate 39,936 downwards.
TAGACTGTCTATCAGACTGTCTAGAGACACCTTGACCTGGACAAGAGAATAACAGAGACAGAAAAAATCATACACTTGTCCATACACAAAAAGTATTTGATCCACACACTTTATTTTTTCCACAAATACATTTGTTTTATTCCAAACCCTTGGAATGAACTTTTAGGTGACTAAAGTTGTTATGCATACCAAATGATTACATTCAGCGAAATATGTAAGGCACAGACACACTGAACATTCCTGAAATTTTAGAACATGAACATTTACGAGTTCCAAACTGCCTCAGTGGGGCAGGGCTACACGTGACATGAGATCCACAGGTTGCAGGCCAGAGGCAGCTAGACCTGCAGATACACTGTACCTCTCTGAAGTCCTGTTCAAAGTGGCGTAGCTGCAGGCACTGCTCCAGTTTCAGATGGTGTTTACACCAGAACTGTTCGAAGGCGTTTTCAGTCTCATCCAGCTGGGCTAGGAGCCTGAAACACACAGCATGAATTTTTTTACACACTGAGAGTTATGACAGGATGATATGATTATAAATAGACTGGGAAAATAGCTTTTCAGGTTGTCACCTCTCCACAGTGGTTTGGTTCTCCATCTCATCTGGGTTGAGTTTGTGGTTCTCTGACTTGGCTGCTTGCTCCTTAATACAACCTAGCAGGGTGGTTCCCTGCTTCAAAGCTAGCTTCAATTCATCCTGGTTTAGAGGAATAGGAGTGTTAAATAAATATTATATATACTGCTAAACAATGTCATTATATGTAAAGCAGCACATCAGTGCATGTGTAATGTCCCATGTCCCATGCCAATCACATGCAAGCAAGCAGATTTTCCTAGTGGTTTCCTTTGTACATATGCCTTGTATTTACCTTGTGAAGTTGTACAATCCTGTCAGTGACCAGACACTAACGTAACTCAGTAAACAGACTCTTTTACATTTGACCCAGTAATGTGTCACCTTGCTTCAGATTTGTACATTGGCAAGCATTTGCGAACCACACACGCTGCCCATGTTAGTGTGAGCTAGCATCTGAAATGTGTTAAATCACCTTGAGGTTGTTGTGTTTGTCGGTGTGTGCTGTGAGCAGGTCTTTGGTGCACTGGACGTCATTGGGCAGCTCTGTCTCTGCCAGGTCTGTACCAAACTTCTGTAACATCTGGGCTGTCATTTTCACTGTCATGGCAAAGTTCTCTATGGCCTAAGGGGGAAAACATTACAACACCACTGACCATATAGTCATTGTAAAGTCTAATGTGTCATGTGTCTACAACAGCTGTATGTATTGTATTATAGTTAAAGTACACAGTACTAGTTGCTCACAGTTCGGTGGTGTATCCACTGACTGTGACAGTAGTCCAGGCTTCCTCCAAGCTCCCGGGTCAACTGGCCTTTATCCACATAGCCGTGCAGGTCGGACAGTGAGTTTAGCATCACAATCTGCAAACAGATACCCACATTATATTAAAGGGAGACTAACTGGTAGCACTGACACGTTTAGTTAAAACTGGCCTTAGAAGATTTAATCAGCAGAAATGGAATATACTATTCATAAATATGTTATCCTTAGTGTGTAATCACCTGAAAAATAGGAATTATTGCATTTTCTTTAACTTAGAATGAACCTTTTACATCTACTACCTAGGGAATAAACCCCTTTCACAAAGACAGTCATATTGCACCACCATGCTTCTACAGTAGCCCAGATTGGACAAACTATAGACTAGCTCTAGGGAGAGAATCTGGTTCAATTGGGGCTGTCACATGGTTAAAAATGTATCTAATTATATGCATACTCTGTGAGTAATCAAATAAAATCCAACAAAATCCATTATCCTAACCACTTTTCCTGTTAAGGCTCACGGTATCAAAGGATTTTTAAATTTAAACGTCTCTTCAACCTCCAGGTTCATTGATACATGCTTTGCATTAAGGTGATCGACCAGAGATCAGGAAGTCTCGGTTCATGGTGGATCACACAATCATGCTGTTAGATAGCTTTAGAAATAACGTGGTCATTGTTATTGAAATGGTTTTATAATGTTTTCCATTAATATTATAGTTATAGTCTGTTAAGAGTTTAGTTCTTCTTTGTTGCCCTTCATATGTTTTTCTGTTCAAGTCAAGATGTTCATTTCGAGTTCCTGTTTTGACTGGCATGCTCCTGGTCCTGAGATAGAGGGGATGGGAGTTTAGCTTAATCAGTGATTATTTTTGAAAACTAGCAGTGTAACAGGCTCTTTGTTCATTTGGCTGAAGCCTCTCATGAGAGTGCTGTGCTGTATAACCAATAAATAATAATTTGTATCTTCCTACTTTGTGTTCATTATTACATCTTAGATACTCCTATTATATAACATACCTCTCAAATTCTGTTTATTCCCACAACACTCATATAGCTACCAACACAAATAACCTTAACTACATGACAGTGTTTAAATGATTAATTAACCCAGAGTCACTGACTGACATCAACCTACAGCTGATACAAATGAAAAGTGTAAAAAAGAGAGAAAAACTGAGCTTGTGTAAAAACAACTAAACTAAAAACTAACAGCAAAAACTCAGTTTTCAGTCCAGCCACTAAACTTCTTAGATTTTATTTCTTATGAGTACTTTCATTTTTAAAAAAATATAATTTTACACACATTGTCTCCATTTGTTTACACTGATATGTTAGTGGATGAAACTATGTTTTGTCATCATAGGCAGAGCCTGTACTGACACCTGGTATGAGAGAGGGAGAAGGAAACACGGGATCAGATCTAGGATATTGTATTTCATGCATCTTTTATTCATCACACAGGTTGAATTAAACCTTTTCCAGCTAAAAAAAAGTTAAGTTTTGTTTTTCCCATGTGCTTGGCAGTAGAGCATGCTTACCGGTACCTTCAGTTTAAAGTCATCCTTTTGCAGCTTGATCCCAATATCAGCCATAGCCCTGTGGAGAAGCCTGGATGGCCGTAGCACCAACACCAGCTGCAGGTTGCCTGGAAATGCCCCCTTAACAACACAACACCATGTAAACTTAGAGTGCATCTCTGAGCCACACAGTCATTTTCTTTAATCAGGCCACTCTGTGAATACTTTGGAAATAGAGTCAGAGTGACAGATCAGTGAAGCTCAACTTAGCTCCACCTGTCTGTGAGCCCCAGTATTAAACATTAATGCCTCAGGACAAAACAGACTGAATCTAAATATGTACATCAGATTGTAAAACTAAAAATGCACGAACACCACCACATTAAAACTGTGTCATCTGCTTGATGACATCATTGTTAGTATTATTATTATTAGGTTTTTCCTCAGTCATCCATTGTTGTTTTTTGGACCCACTTCAAATGATGCTTGTTTGAAGTATTTTGTAAGTAATGAACATGTAAACAGTACTAATATGGTGAACGTTAGGTATCCTCCTATGTTTGTTTTCCAACTATCCACACCCTACCCACTGTCGATCACCTGGTTCAGGTGTATCGGTGAATCAGAAGTGGGAAGATCTCAGATGAGGGTGTGGTGGGAAACGACAAACTGAATTAGTATCTTCCAGCTTCTGTTTGAGTGGCCAAACCTGATCCAACAGTGAGTGGGGAAGGCATATTTGGAATAGAAGCAGGACAGGGGTGCTTCAGGACCAGCTGTAGAGAACTTACAGCAATCCTTGACAGGGAGGCCTTTACTGAGCTCCATTTGTCCTTCCGTCGGTCGATGATGATAATGAAGCCGATACTGGCAGCATCCAGACTGGAAACAAGAGGCAGAGGTGATGTGAACCAGACTGCTCCTTTGTGTGTGTGTAGGTGTGTCCTACAATTGGAAATTTACTGCTCCTGAACACATCAAGCACGACCGGAAAGTAAAAGCATCTTGGACATTTCCTACATTATCATCATGGCAGGTTGCTAAGCAGCTCAGTGTATACTGCTCAGTGTTTATTATACTGTATATAAAAAAACACATAGCAAAGAGTATAAAAGGGGGGTTTAGGGGCTTAAGGGGACCTAGATAATCATGTCCAGAGCCTTGTAGCAGGTTAATCACTAAATCACTAAACTTAATCACTAAAGTACAGTAACTGTTGAATTTACATGGCCTAGATGCTTGTGTTGTAGGAGGTGACTAGAAACTAATGGAGTAGAAACTGTCTTATTGTAAATTTGTTGCCAGGCTCATCCCTTGTTTTGCAAGTTAACAGATATTTCATTGATGCCCAGTGAGCTAAAAGTGGGACTTGGGGAGCGAGAGTCTTGTTAAATTAAGGGAAAATGAAGTTTGACGGTATGTTTGTGTACCTGGGGATGCTGGTCAGGTAAGTAACCACATTGAGGAAGTCTTCCTCTGGCACTTCACTGAAGCCTGAGTACTCTGGAAAGGTGATGATGGGGGCGCCATCTTTCCCTCGGCCTCCTGCAACACAAAACACCACACAACATGTTACACAACCCTTACACACTGACAGTATCACACATATATCACATATATACTGTTTCAACTGCTGAAATAACATGCTGAAAAAGTCCACAGTGTTTCCAAGTCCAGTGTCAGTCCTGTCTAACACTTCAGAAAAAAAGTCACAAGATGGCAGCCTTGAGCTAAGATTCCTCCAGCAGCTCCATAAGTGAACTGCTGCAGGGCATCTGTCACATGGTGTCAAGTGTGCATTATTCTGTACATATTTGTTGCATTCACGTGTTATGTTGACCTAGTACCAGCAAGTTTTACTGCACAGTATTTTCCTCAGCAGAAAACCAAGCAAGCAGGTTAGTATTAGAGAAAACATGAATACCTTCCTTTATTTACCTTTAACTGAGGTTAGCCATCTCTTTTTCATCAGCATAAAGGAAATTAAAATTTACAAACAGCACAATCTACAGCACAGACTGAAACACATGCCTGAGTCTGCTACTATCGCTGAATAAACATATTTATTCGTCAAAAATTTATATCTATGGCCAAAAGATAAAAGTTTGAATTAAGCTAAGAGTTTTTGCAGGGGTCTAACAATATATATAGAAGAACTGATGTTCAGTCAGTGATTTAAACAAGGTATGGCCATATTTTATTGTCAATTGGTGTGGGACTAGCATAGCTTTTATGTTTAAATTTACATTTAGTCATTTGGCAGATGCTTCAATCCAAGTGAGTTACAAGTTAGTATAAGAGTCTGGGAGTATACACTAAAGGTAAAATGCTATGAGATTAAAAGTTTCACACATAGTGCAAATGTTATTATAATTTTAGAAGCACAGGAACCTTCCAAGGTCTGTTTTCAACAGTTTCTTGAACATTGTGAGTGAGGTAGCTGAGCGTGTAGACTTTGGTAGCTCATTTCACCATCATGCGACAACTGAGCTTTGCCTGGGATCTTTTGTGGTTTAGTAAAGGGACCAACAAATAGCATTTGATGGTTGAATGTAGTAAAGGAGGGGGATTGCAGACTTGGACAAGCGTGTTATGGTAGGAAGGTGCAGTCCAGTTGAAACTGATGCAGGAAGCCACTGGAAGCCAGTGGAGTGAGATGAATCTAAAATGAGACATGCTGCTGCACTGTGGATCATCTGTAGAGGCTTAATTGCACATATTGGGAATTCTGTTAGTAGGGCGTTGCAGTAATCATGGCAGGATATGACTAGTGCCTACACAGGGAGTTGTGTAGCATGTTTTGAAAGGAAGGGTCAGATCTTACTTATATCATAGAGGGTGTATCTGCATGATTAGAGATGGAGAAAATGTGATCAGAAAAGTTAAGTTGGTCATCATTGATGACACCAAAGTTTCTGGCAGACTTTGGCATTATTTTGCCCATTATATACTGTATTTTATGCTTCTTAAACACTTGCATTAATCCATAATTTTAACTAAACACACTTATATTCATATATGTCCCAGAAATGCGATTCCGTGTGAAAGACAATGTTGCTCTGTTTCTGTGCTGACATGACTCAGTTGTGTGGTTTTAGCTTAGTGAATAACAGTTTGAGAACATGACTGCATTACTATGTGGACTACATGTCCAGGACAATAATGGATTTGTGTGAACATTATAACTCCCCTTAACTCAAAAAGTAGTGGACTTTGTGGCTCTGATATTTTCTAATATTTTCCACAAAGAGGGACTAAGGTATGAGATGCACCTTGACTGTAGATATAAAGAGCATTCCCTGCAGAAAATTCATGAACAGAAACAAAAGCAAAAGCAAAACTCCAAGAAAGGAGAAATCACATTGCTGCAGTAGGTATACTGTGACTGGCAAGAGTCAAAGTCAGTTTATGACTGTAAATGCAGAGTGGTTCCACATGTGACTAAGTTGCATATAAAGAAAAAGACCAAAATAACCAGCCAAAGCACCCACATCCTACTGAGACAGCACACACTCACAACAGACACACACATGTGGTTCGGGACATAAATCAGGGTTGTGTTAAGCGTATGAAGCTCTGGAAGCAAGTAATGCTGAGAGACGAAACAGTTGTTATTTAGGCTGCTGTGAGAGAACTGGGACAAGGAATGAAGAGCATGCCTGGAAAACCACACAGCCGACCGTGCCACCAGTAACAGCACATCTGGAAAATCTGAGGGCCGCGGTGGCAAAACACTGTTTCTGTCTGAAAATTAAAAATAAAATGATGTGACTTTCCACCAGCTGGTTTGGTGAAGCAACGAGTTCTCAGAAGATCACAGCTTAGCTGTTAACTCTTTTAGTCGGGCATGCCATGCTGACAGTAATTATCCATTCAACAAATGTTTTTCCACCTTGTTTTAATGCATCATTTCTCTCTATTCTTTGATCATGGTTGCATTTTATGAGTTTATCATCAGAACAGCCTCCTTAGTTTACTACTTAAAGAAACAATCAGGTCAAAAACATGATCCTCAATGCAACACTGCAAGTTCTGTAAAATGATTCAGGGACTCCAGAGAGATTTCAGTGAATAAAGGAAACTGGAAAACACCACTGTGGGAGACCTTTAAGCCCTCAAGCAACACTGCATTAGAAACTGTCTAACATGTGCTACCATGATGAGTATGTCCAAATGGGCTCAGGAGTAGTTTAGAAAACAATTGTCACATAACACAGTCTGCATCGAGAAATTTTACATGAAACAGCAAGGAGGAAGCTGTACATCAATTCTGTGCAAAAACGCTGCTGCATTCTCAGAAAGATGGACTGAAAGTCAGTGAAAATGTTCTGTTCTGTGGTCAGTTTGTAACTTTCGCTGCCAAAGATGAAAGTATCTGTGATGGCATGAGTGACAGGATGTGTGAAGGTACTATCTGCATTGTCATGCAGAGAAATATATTAGATTCTTAGTGAAATGTATGTTGCCGTCAAGGTAACTTCTTTTCAAGGAAGGCAGAAGTTCTGCACGTTATAACAACTGCAATTTAAGTCCAAATCTGTCTTCTGTTGGAAATGTATGGCAAATTTGTTTTAAATATATTTCAGCTTTTCCCAGGTTTGATGCACCACACAACAGAGACTTGTTCGGTTTTAGCTTTATTTTTTGGAATTTGATATAATTTAGATTTAGCCAAGTGGAATATAAAACTGTTGTGGAATAATAGCTCATTATAATTGATGATTTAAGTAACATACCTGAGAGCAGGGCAAACTGGCGATGAAGCTGCTCTATGATGTCCACAGCCAGCAGGGGCCTAATCTCTTGCTGCATGATCTCATCTGTAAGGAGAGACACCAGTAAAATGTTATGTGAATTCCAGTGGAAGCAAACACACATGCGTTAGTTGAATACTCTCATTTGAAAAGAAACTTTATGATCACGTATATGTCACACAGCAGACCCTGGGCATTAATAAATAGAAAAAAGAGAAGAGATGATGGCTTGGCTAGGTGACAGGTAAATATTAAATCAAAGAGGTAAATCATGAGATCAGTAACCATCAGTGTATACTGTAGTCAATGTGAAGTCATAAATACACAAAACTTTTTCATGATTACCAACTAGAACCACCTCTGAACTGATGCCTTACATTATTTCACATCCATCCTCCCATTATCTATACACAGTAAAGGTCATGGAGAACTAGAGTCAAACCACTGACTGGTCTAAACTGGTCCCGTGATCAAACATCAATCTGCAGAGTTGAGACGTGGCCTTTATGTTGTGGTGTCTAAAAAAGACGTAAAAATGTAAGCCCACTTTGACGCATTACTCTGGATTTAATAGTATGTGTGCAATGGCAGGCATTAGACTGTACCCTGTACTGGTTCTAGTTCTACAGGTACTAAACATGATAGAGTACATCACAGTATAGGGAACCTGTCTTTCTCAGTCTCCAAGATCAAAGAGATGTATTAATGCCAACTGTACTTCATTACTCTAAATGCTTGAACAGGTTATGTGGCTGGCAGTGAACCTGACTTTTAAATTACAGTTGGCTATTCATGAAATGGTAGCTTTGTTTTTTAGCATACTGAAGGATATAAACAGAGCACTACTGTTTAGATTAAAAAACTTGTTTAGGCAAAACAGTCTAACTCAAGGTCCATGTACTGTACTTTCAGTGCTTTGTCCAAAAGCCAGGGATCAAACAATAGACCCCACAACCACTAGACCTCTTATCAATAAAGCACAACACACTGTCACATTTTATTTTATTTGTTTAACAATAATGAATTTTATTGTGCTTGTGCCTTCTAAAATCTAATGTCAATGGAATAAAAGCTGTGCAAATGGAGTGGAAACTCTGTGAGTGCCATTAGTGGGAAACTGTGTTAATTAAATGAGAGTGAATACAAAACCTCAACGTGAAGAGACTCTAGGACCTGTTCAGTAGCTGTCCAGTAATGTCCAGAACAGCAGGATTATGCAACCAGAGCTCTGCACCTAAGCAGGGAGGATGTTCAGTATTGTTGGAACACCAAAACAGAATAAGTGGTGTAGACAGACGTGATGTATGACCATGTCAATGCTCGGCAGAAACACTCTGTTTTTAGAAACTGACGTAGGACAGTGGAAACACAGGGGAAGTGCAGGAAGCACGTATATAAGCAGATGTCAGGTTGTGCTTTGCATAGGCTGTAAACACACTGATGGAACCAGTGGGATCTTTGATTTTTTTGTTTAGAGACTTGGCATTGAGGAAATAGTGTGTCAAACTTTACATAGGCGGACAGTTAGCTGTCATCTGTGTCTGTCTGTGGTTCCACGAGGAATGCCGCAAAGCCTGAAGGGCCTCTTTTAAGGCAATTCTCAATTTGACAAAAGGAGTTCCTACTTGACAGGACACAGAAAAACTGTAAATATTATATTGGCTGCATAATATACACATACCATTTCAATAGTCAAGAGGATGATGTGATGTCACATTTTTCATTAAGTGATCACTAACTCTAAGCTACAGTTGTGCATCTGGTAGTACAATGTGGACTAAATATAGTGACAAGACACGGATAAAATAGGTTTTCTGTATCCAAACACAGTGAGTGTTTCTGTTGGCCCACTGTGCACGTATGCTCGAATCCAGCTGAGCTACTTTGAAAACAGGAACCACATGCTTGAATTTTTCCGTGATGTAGTGGTGCCAAGAAGTGTTGTGTTTCCTCATTACACCTGGATCCAGCTTTCTGAGAAACTCCAGTTCTTTAAGGATGAAGTCATAGCTCGAGCACATCAACAAGGCAAAGCTGTGGGCATATTACCTTAAAGTGTATTTTTGTCAATGACCTGCTTGTATTGCACTACCATTCACAAAATTTGGGGTCGCTAAGAAATTATCTTTCCATGAAAACTAACATAACTCCTAACTGCTAACAATGTAATGACCAATTACCCTTTTAAATTGCTAGTGTTGCTGATGATAGTCCGCTCTAGGTCAATGCATATATTCCATAAAAAACATTTGCTTTCAGCTACAGTAGTCATAAAACATTTACAGTTTCTGATGGACTTCTGGTGGCGCCATACAGTAGGAGACAGGGCGATTAATAGCGCCAAGAAAACCGATTAAAACTAGCTCTTAAAAGGGAGAAACGGGTAGAAAGAGAATAAAACTTGCAAAACAAAATGTTTGTGGAAAAAATGAAGATTGGGAAGCGAGGATGAGACAATACAAAAGATGGAAGCACCAACGAAGAATATGACCCCACAAACAGCATTGGGAGGTAGTGGGCAAGACTCGGAGATACTAACAGAGCTGCGTCAACTAAGACAAGACCACACAGATGCAGCAGGAGACAACAAGAAAGCAATGGCGAGACTAGAGACCAACATGGAAGAGCTTATGGAAAGAACAGCATCGGAACAGAGAACAGGGCATGTGGAGGACAGGCTTGGAAGTATGGAGGACAGAACAAGACTGGAGAGGTCAGTGGCCGCTAAACTGACGCTAAAGTGTGATGACCTGGAATCGAGACAGAGACGCAACAACATACGCATACACAGTATTACAGAAGGAGCAGAGAGAGACGACACCATTGGCTTTGTAACAGGCCTCATTAAGTCATCACTGTGACTTCCAGACAGCATGGAAATACATATTGAGAGGGCGCACTGCTCTCTGGTTGCAAAGCCAAAAGGTGTTATCTATTGACCCCCCACCGTTTGACCCCCCTCCCCCACGGAGGGCAACTGTGGCTCAGTTCTTGGACTACAAGGTGAAACAGTTAGTGATGAGTCAGTCAGACAACTACATATGAGGAAAAGAACCCAATACTTCAATCAAGACTACACGACAGAGGTACCAAAGGAAAGGAGATGGGTACGAGAAATTATCCAAAAACTAATAAAGAAAAATGTGAAGGCCCAATCTCCCTACTCCACTTGACTGAAAGTGTTCTTGGACTTAGGGACTAAAATAGACTAAAAGTGCAAAGAAAGAGGGAGAAACGACAGCTAATATAAGATAAACATTCTCTGCCTTAACCACGGAAAAATAAATATGAATGACAGAGCTAATTGAAGCTTTAAATGTGAAAAAAATAAGTTATGCGAAGAGCTATATCTCAGTAGCATTTTGAGCAACTCTACAAAACCGCTAGGAAGTTGCAGTAGCACATAGTGCATTTTCCCCAGAGAGAAACCACAACTCTCTGATAGTGGACTTTTGGGAGTCACGTGTTTATTCTCATGTTCATGTTATTTTCAAATATTTGTTTGCATCTGTTTTAACTTCTTTCTCTTTCATAGGTTATTGGATGAGGTTATATATAATTTAGACTTTATATTTGATCTGTAAAATTGCTGCATTTCAATTTCAAGTATTATGGACAAGTTAAATTTGGTATTTTATAACTGGCCAGGGAGAGTAAGCATAAAAAATTAAAAAGGAGAAAGATACATTTTACTCAAACCTACATGGGAGTTACTCGAGGATAGACTGCAGAATATTAGAAAATTATGTGGAGACTCTGAAACAGATTCTGGAGACAGTACAACACAAGTCTTCCTTACCAACATTGTCAGAAGATGAGGCTCAGGAAATGATCCGACCAGTTTCAACACAAGAAATATTGGATTTGATATAAACTCTCAAAAGCAATAAGTCTCCTGGTACAGATGGTTTCTCTGGAGAGTTTTATGAAAGCTTTAAAGAAGTATTAACATCAATCTTATCCAAAGTATTTAGTTATGCTTTAACAACTGAAACAACTGATCCACCTAATTCCTGGTCAGAAGCTCTTATATCAGTTTTCAAGAGGGCAAAGATCCAACTTCTTGTGAAGGTTACAGACCAGTGAGCTTGCTCTGTAATGATTTAAAAATTCCCGCAAGTATATTGGCAAAGAGAGTGCAAAGAAATATATCCAATTTAATCAAAACGGACCAAGCAGGGTTCATTCTGGGAAGGCAGGGAGCAAACAACATTAGGAGAACACTGAAAATAATATCTAGCTTAAAGAATAAACCTCAATGTGCCATGTTACTTAGCTTAGATGTTCAAAAGGCTTTTGATAAAGTGAAATTGATTTTTTTATATTAAACATTATCAGCCTTTGCATTCAACTCCCATTTTTTTGATGGGATAAAATATTGTCTATGTATTTATTTACTTATTTTCATTGTTTGTATTTGATTTGTATAATAAGGAAATGATAGGAAACATAGCATGATGTGATGCAGGAGAAGGCGACATAAAGACAATGTTATATATGCATCTCTATGTTTGATGGTATTGTATAAATAAAAAGTAAAAAAAAACATTTACAGCTCCTACACTGTGTATACAGTATCTATGTACATTGTTTTCTAAATCCTTCAAATCATAGCATACATTTACAGTAATTTATCTGCTCATTGTCACATCACAGGAGCAATAAAACTAGATTCAACCAAAGAGTTTAAGAAAACTGTGGACTCAAAGCACTAATTTATGCTCTTGAAGAAATTAGTGGTCTTAGTTTTAAAGCAGTGGTAATGGCAAATACATCTACTGTAGCTACAGACATCTGATATGCACACTTTTTTCAACCTCCCAGCATCTGGAATCTAAATCAGAAACATGTTTATTGCCGAGCAGGTTTTCACACACAAGGACTTTGTCTTTGAGAGTTGATACAAATTGAGCACAGAGGAATACACTTCTATTACAAAAGGAGCAACACTGCAGGAGTTGCAGCAGTAGACATAAGCCACATAAGCGCACGCTCACTGCTTCTCCAAAATCACCATGTAAATGTGAAGGATCTTGAGATGAGCCTCTTTCACATTCTCACACAAAATTGTTATCCTTTCAACTGAGAAATTATAAAATGGAATATGAAAGCTATCATTTGCAGCAGTAGTTTCTAAGGTGCTACAATAAAGAAACCAAATGTGTCACTGCAGGCAGGTTTTTCCAGTGTGTTTTAACATTACCTATAACTTGTCTGACACGCTTCATGTCGCCAACCCTCTTGGCTCAAACGCGCACACAAGTGGAAACATCCAGAAGAAACGGTTCCTCAATAAACAGCCATAATGTCATTGTATCCAAAATTAGTGAGGACAACGCGCTGACCCCGGTCCGTCAACAGTAGCTGCTTCTTCATCATTACAACCATCATCATCATCTATTCCAGCTGTCCAGCTCAACAACTCTTTAGCTCCTGGGTTTCACACACACAAGCACACACGCAGCTGCAGCAGAGTCCTGGACTGTGGTGTGTGTGTTGTTGTTGTTACATGTGTCTGAGGTTAGTTTTTCCAGCTCTAGCTGTAACGAAACAGCTCAGCCCTGAGCAGAGCCCAAGCAGTGAGCAGCCAATAAAATGTGAAGTGGGTGTGGGGTGTGTGTGTATGAGTGTGTGTATGTGTGTGTGTGTGTGTGTTACTCAATACTGTACTTAAGTACAATTTTCAGGTATAGTACTTGTACTTGTATTTTATGCGGTTACCTGGTGTCTGAGTCCTACAGAACAGCAGGAATGCACTTCATGTTAACTTAACCATTAGGAGAGGAATTATACGTCCTACCTGGGACTGACTCTGAATATCAGGAAGGCATAAATCACCTGCCACTACTCCTCCACCTCAGTAATGCTCAGTGACAGCATTAGTCTTGAAACTGTCAAGGCAAGTTTTATTTTTATAGAACTTTTCATGCACAACAGCAATTCATAGTGGTTCACATCCACATGAAAACAGACTCAATTCAAATTACAAAAGTTATAAATGAATCCTCAGAAGCCTTATACCACTCAGCTGTGATGCCCCTCTCATGTGTAAAGCTTAATTTAAATGGATCACTTTCCATACCTTGACAGCATCCTGTTCTCCAGAGCTGACGTCAGCAAAGAAATTCATCATCATATATTCTGTGCCAGTGGAGCATTAGCACAACTTGGGTGTAGAGAGTGTGAGAACCAGGGCGTCTAAGCCAGGTAATGGTATTCATAACCAGCTAATCTACGTGTAACTTCCTCAAATTGTGTAAAATATGAATCTGGTTGATGATTTTATTTTATTTTTTTCTTATTATCAGCACATCCCTCACTTCCCTACCCTGTCTGTAACACTAAGCTCCATTGGTTCCTTTGAATGTACACACATTCACACAAACTACATACTGACATATGCACCTGCACATATACAAACACACGTAAGGCCACACACACACACGCATTATTTTCAGCACAATGCCTCCCATTGTCAGATGTGTTTTGGGAAGAATTTACAAGCCAGCAACATGTATGTGTGTGTGTTCATCGCTCTCGCCAATTGTACAAAAGTTTTCAAAAACGAGAAGTTTGGGCAAAGAAAGTGACTTCCACTTCCACTTATTGTAGCATGACATTTTGTTTAGACAATAAGGTCTAATTCTTTTATCTAACTCTCATACAACGATATGAAAAGCTGTGGTTTATCTGAGGCCTCCGGTTCTCACAATGTCAAAGCAGCATTACTCTTTTCTACAGGGTAATGCTTTCCTATGTTGGTCCACAACTGATAAAATACGATAAAAGATTGATTAAGATCCTCTTTTGTTCAGTGCTATTGTTATTTCAAATCCTTGGTTTATTACAACACAAGTGCACAATTTCTGTAAATCCTTGTGGCAATGTAAAATACATAGGCTGGAGAATTAGATAAATAACATTTGGTGTGTCTTGATCAAATGTGCAGATTGTGTATACGTTAGTGCTGTCTAAATTTAGCTACTAAATATTAAATTTAGTTTTTCATTTAACTTCATCTCAAATATAGAAAAAGCAGTAATTGTCTGCAAAATGTTTAATCCTGTTGATACAATGTCCTTTTACATGTTATAAAATATCTGGAGTCAAGTCAACTGAACTTCTTCTGCAGATATACAAACTATAACAAAGCAGCGCTTGGCAGCTTTTGCATACTGTTTTCTACTCTTGAGTCTATTTGCACTGTTACTCACCTCAGGTTATGGCCACTTCTAATCAAGCATATGTTTGACAAGTTGTAACATGTACCTCCTACAAAAACTATGCTTACAGGTGGCTGGACATTGTCAAATGGCCACAGCCCTTAGTGTGAAGCATTTCTCTACTCATCCCAGTAGCTCCTTAGGCTTGTTAGGATGACAATAGACAAGATTACACTTGTTTACGCCTAACAAAAGCTTATACACCTAGAAAGGGATTGATGTTGCCTCTGTGTTGGACATGTGAATGTTAAAACATTTCAGGTTAAGAGGAAAGATGCCCAAATGATGTGACTCAACTTCCCAATAACTGCAGCTGGACGACCTACAACCGACGCAACGATATCAAAAATTCCACCTGGCCTGCTCAGTATATCACATGTGACATCCATACAGCTTCTCTAGCATAACAAGTGTATTTTATTAATAGCACTTTGTAAAAATAGTCTTAGTATGTACAGGAAATAAGGTGCAGACATTCCTCTATGTAAGGTAAGTTCAATGTTATACTATCTCAGTAACACATAACTTAATTACACTACATACACAGGATACTATGTTAGTGTGCATACTGCATACTGTGTGTGTCAGCTGGCTATCAACTGCGTTGTCTTAGCTCAGTCTACTTTACAGTGTCCACATATAGAAGCAGACTTCCCTCACACACACACACAGCAGAGTCTGTGATAAGGCACTTACATAACAGAGGAGATTGAACTGATCACTAGGGGCACAGAGTCTGTACAGCCCCCTTCAGACGTGCACTCCTTTCCATTAATCTGACATAATGTCAATATATCTGCCTCTAATATTGCAATTCATCTCATTAATTCGTCATTGTGTAGAAAATTGCCACCTTCCTGATTTTTTTGTCATATCAATTATTGAGATCATCAAATAAATTTTAATATTACACAAAGATAACTTGAGTAAATAAAAATGCAGTTTTTTAAATGATGATTTTATTTATAAAGGGAGGAAAGCTGTCCAAACCTGCCTGGCCTATGGCTCAACAATGTACTTTAATGTGACCTCACATCTATACTATATTGTATTTGTATTCCATATAAAGATGTTAAGATTAAGTGTATAAAAATGTCTTTTTTTCAGTCATGACAGTGTTTCCATGCAAACACTTTAACTGGAAACTGGAAGTTTTCACAATGTTTTATTTTTTTGTAAAAGTGACTTTATTCATCACATTACTGGAGGCGCTCGCAGTTCACAGCAGAGGTGAGAATATCACATCTGCCATCTACAGTATAAATAGAAAGAACGTCACAGTCACTTAACTAGCTGTGTACAATAGAGGCTGCACCAAAGAGATACAGATAAATGTACTTTAATCTAAAATATTTGTTGATTCTGGGTAAGAATTCATGTGAGATTAGAGTTAACCACTTGGTACAAGCTGTTGGTGTTAACAACCCTTCTACACGTCTCTGTAAGAACCACTTACACAAGCCTGCAAAATATAAAAGAGCTTTCTTCTTCTCAGCAGGCCGACAGTACAGTCTACTGTTGGAGTCCACATGTGACCAGTGCACCCCGAGCCTGTAGGACATGAACGTCTCATGACCCACTGTGGCCCATGCTTTGATAAACTGCACTGACATGTCCACACACACATGCACACAGACTAAAATGGATATGTGGAGAACTAGTGCACAAAGGACTGGTGGATATGATGTCTGTAAAAACACAGATACTTGCTGGAAAGAGTACAACAAAATACACTGCTCTCAAAGACGAACACACGCAGAGTCTCCAGCTTTTCCTTCAGCAACTGAATGAACTCAGTGAATCTCATTCTAAATTACATGATTTTTGCCTGAAATGTCTTTTAAGCACGTGAATAATTGGCAATATATCAATTAATACAGTATTTGAATAACTATTGTGGTGGACAGGGGTCAGAGTGAACAAAATGTAATGCTGCCCATGACTGATGAGCCAGAGTTCCCATGCTGTCATGAGGAATAGGTGTTTAGAGGTTATGTCAGGTTTTCTATTCATGAAGAGGTCTGAAAACTAAAGCACTAGAACTGAACCAGAGCACTTCAAAAATGTTCTAAGAGGCTCTAAGACTCAGTCCAATGCTTTAGACTGAAAGGGAATGAGTAAGAGGGTAAGTTGTACAAAACTGTTACAGTCTCTTGTGTAAAACTGCAGGCAGCAGTGATAGAGGGGACAGGATAAAGAGCAGGCAGGTTCAATAATCCAGTAGGACACAACACACACATAGATATCACACATATGAAAACCATGTAAAGTGAGAGTAGGACCAAGACAAAACCAGGCATCATAGCCCAAGTCTAAATGTATTACAAAACAGATGAGTTTGATGTAAAATGGATTTAATACAAATGTGGCAAACAAAAGGTGATGCAAAGAAAACTGAGCACAGTCACTCCGTAATAAGGATGTAGAAACCAAGAACTAAACAGACAATTGCTATGGTCAGAACCACACAACAGAACGTGTGAGAAGCATGAGCAAACATGAAACACAGAAACTACCAAAAGCAAAAAAGCTGAAACCTGCAACATAAAGAAAACACAATATAGATAGAGGGCATGAAACCTTAAACATTCAACTCAATCCATAACTTACAACTTAAAATGAAAAAAAGAGCTGGAAACAAGGGAAGTGAAGACATGTGTGGGCGTGTGTGGCAGAAGACTTAGAAGTATGTGGCCAGGTGAGTATGCATGTATGACAGAAAAGTAGAAGGAAATTGGGGCCAAAACCCAAAACAAAGACTTGTGAACGTAACACCAAGGGGGAGTAGACAAAACAAGTCTGAAACTGGGCAGGGGATCTAAAAACAGGCAGATGAATAGATCAAGCAAGAGACTAAAATACAAAAGTTGAAGTGTTAAAGCTCAAACAGCCCTTTGAAGTTGTGAGGATCAACTAAAATGTCCTCATAACAATGGTGCTGACCGCACAGTTTATTAAAGATGCGTACACACACACAGACAGAGCTTCTGTTATTTTTGGAGGGTCATTCCTCAAGGTCCAGGGAAAGGGGGGAGGAGGTTTTCCTATGACTGCGCAGGAAGAACACGTCGGCGCAAGAAGACAATCAGAGGATGTCTAATCACAGGATCCGCTGATAACAGGTCTTTCGCTATCTCACATACACACAATGCCAATGAATATCATTATCACCTCATGAAACATACACTACTGACAAACAGCCATGTGCTTGATGATGCCTAACACCAAACACAAGGGTTGACTCACCGTAGACACAAATGAATGTGATTATCCTTCTGAAAGAAGCATCACATTTAGGCGCCTATGTGACAAAGAATGTGTAGTTGTCTTTGTTGTTGTTGTCACTGTAAACTGAAGCATGTCTGGTGTTGGTTTTAGTCTTGATGATTTACGAGTGGTGACAGAAATGAGTGTTGGGAACCAGAAGGGAAAAGTGCCAGGGATCATTTTTAAAAGACTGTTTCAAAAGTTGATCAGAATGAGTCCACCTAGCTGCCTGTGCATGGAGCCAGAATCACTTATATATTAGCTAGCTAGTTAGAGGACAATATATATATTGTTTGCACCGTAGCAACGTAATGCTAACAATAGTAAAGTTAGCTTATTATACCTCCACACGACAATATGCCACAACAATAAAACCACCAGGTGGTCAATTCATGGCAGGTTGGCTACATTTATGTCATGCTGCACCCTGAACACCATAACAGTAAAACGAGAACAGGATAGATGTGAGATGACAGTGAACTTGACCTTTGACCAACAAAATCTAATCAGTTTCTCCTTGAGTTTAAATGGACACCGGTGCCAAATTTGAAAAAGAATTGTTTCTGTATTATAACTTTCACAATGATGGGTTATGGGATATGGATCAGTTCATCTTTGCCTGTGGCAAATTTAAAGAAATTCCCTAAGGTCAGGAATAATGAGATGGATAATATTAGTATTATAAGATGGATATTAATAATATTATTATTATTATTATTTGAATATTATATAATTATTATTGTTGTTGTTGTTATTGTTGTTATTGTTGTTAAGAAGCTTATTTATCAGGGACCATGTACAAAAACATTTAGCCATTAGATAATTTCCAGTCATCCGCAGTCCGTGGGCAGTTCCACTCAGCGCGCACATATGCAACAAGAAATCTAATTCTTTCTCCAATTATTTCGCACTAAATAAAGACAATGTTCACACACTTGATTACGTACAATCTTTTTTTTTGACATCATAAAAAAAAAACCCAATAAAACCAGCACATTTTTAAAATAGCAGGAATTATTTCCATTCCTCCATGGCCTTGAAGGCAGATCTTGATAAGAATGAAAAAAATAGAGAATAAGAGTTTCATTCGAAATATGATATGATGGGATCCTCTAAGATATACACCTCTCTCTGATTTTTTGGAACTATGAAATAATTCACAATCTTGTGGAACATCCTCTCTCACAAACAATCTCTCCAGGTGTGTCCTTCACACACAGTCTCCTTCACTCTACACTCTATGCAGCACAATGCTGCGCTGTTGAAGGAGAACAAGTCTGCAACACCACCAGGTGGAAACAGGCAAAATGCACTGAGTAAAGAAGGATCAGAGTTTGATCTGCTTAATTTGAGCCCACACATCCTTTAAAATATGACCGGATGTGCACTGATACCTTCTTCTAGAATGACAAGACATTTCTAGTTTCTAATCATCAGGTCAACGGTTTAATTAGTAAAATGTTACATGGCAGTATATAAATATGTGATGTATATATACTCATAATAGTTTAGCATCATCAACATTTGATACTGCATTTACAACTGGAAGTCAAATGTTGCCCAAGAGACTGTAGCACTAAGAAGCACAGAGTCACTACACCATAATGCTTCTAAACCAAATATTTAGCAAAGACGTGAAGTTTGATTGTCCACGAGCCAGATAAGCGATCCTGTACCCTGCTAACCTTCTAGCCTCTGTGCAGTACCGGGTACCAGTGTTACTGAACTTCTGTTAGGTTGTGAGCATATAAGTAAGTTATATATATCATCATAAACATTTCTGAACCATATAAGCTCAATATTGGGCCATGTTGACAGAATGAAGGATGGAGAAATCTTCTCTACCTACCCATTAAAGCTTGCTTACTGGCTGTCCAGTACAGAAGGAGGAACAGACCATGTTTCCTTGATTCTTCTGCTCGCACACAGACGCACACAAGCACAGATCTTCCCTACAGCAATGCTGCTGCGGCAGTTGTTGCACCCGCAAGGACAACAAGGTGCCTCTATCCTCCCTGCCTCACTCTGTCTGTCTCTCTGTCATAATCTCTGCTTTAGACAGTAAAGCCTATTACAGGACGTTTGCATGCGTTCACCTCCAACACAGCTACACAAGTACAGCACAACCTGCCGTGAGGGAGTGACTCTGTATTCCAGTGGTTCCATCCCAGTGGAGAGGTGTTATTTTGAGTGTGGTCAGATTACAGTCATTCGGTCGATGATGACGCACAGTCAGGAGTTTGTGGCTTTTTCATCATTCTTACATAAAGCAGGACATGTGAAGATGCACTTTTGTGAGGAACTAATATGGAATCTCATGTCACAAACCAACATTCAACTGCTGCCTCCATTTTCCACAGAAGTGAAATTGTTGGAAACTGTAAACTGTGCAAAAACAGCAACATCCAGGTACCAGACACCAAGGGGAGACTAATAGTTTGAGGTTTGTTGTGTGGAACTTGTTTTAAGGCAATTAAATTGACTGGAAATTTGTTTGTGCTCAGCACTAAAGCACAACATTAACATAAGAGGGACCCCAGGCAGCTGTACACTGTATTATTGCAGTTGTCAGACAGTGTGGTCACACATCCACCACTGCTGATTCAGATCAAAGACCACAAATTATCACTAAGACCTCTACTAACAGTATTTCTGCTTCAAATCACACATTCCTCAGTGTTTGCAATGCAGTGATGTTTTGCAAAAATCAAAACCACATCACCCACTAGTACATTCAAGCAGAACTGCAACAGTGAACTGGGCCGAACATTTTACAACCACAGCTAAAGACTAAAGTCACATATCACCATGCAGTTGGCAATGACATCAAGCAAAGTAGAACAAGTACATGATAATCTCAATTACACATAGCAATAGATATACAGCATATACACACACTTTTCCATGGTAGTTAATAAGCAGTGTGTCCAAACTAATTGCATGTGTACACACACTCTTAGGTTATCTATGAACGTATCAACAGTGCTGTAGAGTTATCAGCAAGTCTTGCGGATAGCTTGTTAGGAGTCCTTCACAAGTGTACTAGTTTAACCACACGCACATACACAGTAAATACTCAGTATGTTCATCACTTACATATTACCGATCCCATGCTGCTGCTCTTGCTTTGAAGCAATCCACACCGACAAGAGGGGTCAAGGCACAACTAAACCAGCACCAAGTCCGACATCCACGTCACCATAACACATAATACCCACACACATGCAGAGGTCTGGTGACAATCCAGTCCAGTCCTAAGGGCTGAGAGGTCTCCCACAGTACTGTGGGACAAGCCCTCCTCTTTAGAGAGTAAGAGAGCAGGAGAGAGAGAGAGAGAGAGAGCGCAAGAAGTGTGTATGTGTGTTAGTGTATGTGTGTGTGCTTTCGTCAGAGCAGCTATCTCAGCCTCTCCTGAATGGAATTACAATTGTTAAGGAAAGTGTTACAGGATATCATACAGTTAAAAGAAAACAATGAAACATAGTGAATTTATTCTTATTCTGTCTCTTTTTTCAGTTCTGACAAAAACCCCACTGGAGCCAAAGAACCAACTCTCAGTCGTTAAAAGTGGTTTTAGAGCGGCACCAGCTGTTTGCTGGTGTAGAACAGAGAATTGTTTGTGTCAGGGGCTGGGGACTGGATCACTGTGATCACCAAGCTAAAGTTTTGTTGTAAAGAACATAATCAACGTAATGTCGTGGATCTATGGCGTAAAAGATGAAGCAACACTAGCACCAACCCAGAACTAGCACTTAGTTTATGCTGATCTAAAAGGGGTAATAGTCATTTGTGTAAGTGTCATTCAGCTATATCCCCGTGGAACCTAACAAACATGGATTTCATCAAGCTTTATATTCAGAATCACATAAAATAGCTTTAACATAAGCTCAGTCATCTGCCTCAATGATTTGTATTAAGCCAAAAAACGTTTTCTGCTTTCTGGGTTTTGCTGCCAGGTTGCATGGCCCACTGTGATGGACATAGTCCTTCCCCACATAGTTCACAGACTGTATTTTGGCAAGATGTCACAAAACTAACAGTTTTCTAGGTTCTGAAAATTCATGAAACCGCATGGATTGATACCAAATAAATTTTGTTTGCAGTTCTAGATGTCTTGTCAACAGTTTTACAGATATGGCTTTTATAACTGGAGTCTATGAGAGACTGCTTTAGGAACATTGGATAATTTTAATGCATATTGCACACTGGGACACATTGGCAGGGAGGCAGAGTGGTGGTATACCTACCTCCTAACACATCCCTGACCTTGAGTCTCCATCCCTGCCAGTAACTCCGCTCTTTAACTTTACCCCCACTTCCTTCTGCTTCTTCCTAATTGGGCAGAAGCCACTGAGCCACTAAAAACAGCTGAAGTGCATTAGAGACCTGCTTACTGAAAATAGGATGTTTACTACAATAAATCACCTGTCTAACTGACTTTGTTGATTAAGTGCCATGTTTATGTATAGTCAGTGTGGAGCCAAAGTGTAAAGGATGCAGCCTTGTGGGACAAAGAGTTACACAGAAACACAAACACAGGTAATCCACTTTACCCTAAAACCAACAGGTCAAAACACTGAGATGGAACATGATGAGGGTCTTCCTCAGGAACACAATGAATGATTGCTAATAGACTGCTGTCAAGATAAAAGCACTCTCAGTATCCATCAACAACTGTGCTAACTGTGTAATAATCAGCTGCAGGGAGGAGGCCTCATTACATCATGGATTACATCACTGCCAGTCTTTGCTACTTAACTGGGAATTAGCTTCTCCTGTTAGAATGCATGCTTGAAATGATGAACTGAAATAAACATTTGGTCAAGTCACAAGGCCTTTTAGGACCCACACAATAGTGAGCAATGACATACTAATAATACTGTACCTGTGATGACATTTCAGATTTACCAGGGCTTCAAGACTTTGACTAACTAATGAACAGAACTGTCGCACATGTCTCAGAGCTAAAAGGAACAGCTGCTCATGGCAAAAATGAAACGAATCAGAGGGAAACCAACTTGCTATGAATATTTCAGAATAGTTATCCCACTGTGTTTTCCACAGTTACACGTGTTTATTCTGGATTAGTTTCTGCCCTAAACAGTAGCTTATTACCTACAGTCAGCCTATTTTCATCAGCATTAAACCAGTGATCAGATGACTTGACCTTCGCTCACACAATCTGCTCGAGACCGACCCGCTTAGAAAATCTGTGCAGTGAGAAAATTAGGCCAGACTGTGAAATTCTCTTGAATTTAAGGTTCTCTTGTGGTTCAGTGGATCAATTCTGTTGTTCAGCACTGTTGTTGTGAGCAGAGCCGGCCAGCTGGACGCAGTCCAGAAGACAAGCTATTTGCAAAAAATGTAGTGAGCCGCTCCTCTTCACCAACACCACCCCCATGTCAGAGACAGGAAGGGGATGCAGAAAGAATGCAGCTCTGACGTCATGACAACAAAGCTTGGGGAATGGTAGGTAATACCACAAACCCAAAACAACCATCAGGAGTTAGAATTTGGGATTTCAGCAGTTGTTGGAACGTTTTACCCTTGACCAGGTCAACAGTACATTGTCTGTTCTGAATGCTTCTATGATGATGCATTATATCATCCAAGATAGTTTCCATCCCCAAAAAAACAGCTGGACACAGGTTCATTTACGGGATAGGAGATGTCAGTAAAAGATACAATCCTACCGCAGGTAATTTAACAAGGTCATCTAGAACTTAATGGATATTTTGGAATTAACTTGGAAGGTGCCAGAAGGCTTTGCGGAACAAAAATTTTGAATCCCGACTTTTCAGTTTTATCAGCTGATACATTCTAATTATCATCCCATAATTGAGAATGCAGCTGATTGACAGCAAGTGGATATGTGGACAGAAAATCAGTTACTTTTGTGTTACTTTGTATCGGGAACGTTTTGCACATCTCATTGGGAGAGCATCATCACAGTCATTCTGCAATGTGGAATTTATTGTGAGTGGTACCAATCAGCCAAAATGGTAACACTGAGTGTTGGTTTGATCTAGTGGATTCATTCAACCGTCAGAACAGCACACAGTAAATCACAGCTGCTGGATGAGACTGTGTAGCTGCAGAGCTGCAGAGCTGCCAGAGCGCTCACGCTGACACCAGTGCACCCCAACTTTGGAGTGCTGTTAATAAGTTGCTGATTGGTGGACATGTTTAACTAACTTTGCACGAACTACAGGTTTGTTAAACTGGGCCTGTGTGAAAGATGAGAAAGATGCATGGACCCAGAGAGGATTTGCTACCTGACAAAGAAAACGGCCCCTGTGATTGTGATTGTCTGCTGAAAATTAGCCTTTGATTTCCTCTCATCTTTATTCATCATGGTGTTGAGAGATTTAAGTGTAGTTATTGTTGAAATAAAATAAACTTTTGGCAATTATATTGTCAAAATGTCCCTTGACATTGCATTCATTTGTAGTTGTATTTCTAAATTAAGGTAACTTACTTTTCAGCCGCAGAGTTTACACATGATACCACATGATATTACAATAGCTGAGTATGTTTATTTGCTTGAGGTGAATGATTTACTTTATTTAAACCCCAAAGACCTTTTGTCATGACAACACCCAGGAATATTAACATATTAACATGAGAATGGAAAAGTCCTTATTATTTAGACTTGTTAACTATGAGCAGTCTTTATAGCCCAATGTTGGTGTGTTTATTATTTATGAAGATTTTATGGTTGCATATCTGTTGCTATTGTTGAAATCCAAAATTTCCTTTGTGATGTCACCAGTGGATCAGGAAGTATGCAGGAAGGAAACTGTATGAATAAAAAGGAAACTGTCTGTCCCAGCTGTGACCTCTGCTCTCTCTGTTTTGACCTCGCTTTGTGAATGCATCCAAGTTGTTGGCCTTTCTTTGTTCCAGGCCACAACAGCTTCACCTGTGAGTCACTGAGACATGTACAGTAGTGGACTGTCAGACGTTCACTGTTCCCCAGCAGCTACTTTAGTTCACAACGGAGTCTGGTTTGATTTAGCATCACAGGTTCATGGAGTCCACGCGTCACTCATTCTTAAGGATATGTTTCAAAAGGCTTAGAATACTCTCATATAGTAGTACAGTGAAGAACACAGTAGTACAGACAAGGTGTAAATATGAAACCAACATATATACAGCATATAACTTAACATTTTCAGCTTCATGAAATATAATACCAACTTTACCAAAGTCAAACTGCATTGATCGGTGTGGGAGGGACTATTAATCTGTTTCCAAGGCTCTGAGAGACACTATCTACAAATTGGGTACTTGGACACTTCATAGAAGGTTCAGTAATGTTCCAACTTTCCAAAACTATTCCAAGATATGACAACAACTCATCCTGGAATTCACAAACGATCCAAGCAAAACAAATATAGAAATACAGAAACGTGTGGCTACAACCCTTCAGTAGTGTAAGGTAATGAACTGTAAATGTACTGAAAATATGTTTTTCACAAGTATACCATGTCTAATGTGTACACAGAGATTGTCTAATGGTTTCATGCTGTGTTGGCACCGTGCTCTGTTTGAGTCTATATGAGTTTTAAAAACTGATTATGAATCCCAGAGCAATAGACACTATCAGTGATTTATCGTACCTTTGAGTATCTGTGTCACCACAGACCTCAACATTTCATCCGATGCAGCCAAGAGTAAGTCAAACAGGATAACTCCTATTATGCAGACAACAACAGACTCTATCCTGTCAACAACAACCTCCAAACAGGAAAAATATATTTAGAACTTAAAGGCAACATATTGTAGCCATTACACACATGTTAATGTTTTATTCAGCTTTCGGTTTTATCCTCTTTCAGCTTTATGCCCCTTTTGTCTCTGTCACATTCTCAGAGGTGTTAAATACCCAATGTTCCCAATGTTTTCCCTTTCAGATTTTGTTCCAGTTATTCCCTTCACATTCAGTCAATTGCTACCATCACACTAATCCTCTTAGCCTCATTAAGATGCCTGAAATACTCCATAGCTGCCATTTTGTTGCACAGTGTTACAGGCAAGATACCAACAGTACACCAAAACTGAAACAGGGTTACTCTATGCGTACTCAAATGCTAGAAGGCAGGTTCTCTTCAACGTCCCAAACACATGGTAACTGTGGTGCATTCGAATTAATGTCCAGAATTCTGACTGTAAAAACTAAATTCATTAGAATGTACTTAATATTTCAATCTAAGGTGAATACTCAGAGTAGGCTTTCAACTTTAAAATATTAATAGGTTTAAAAATGATCATCCATTGCAGTCACTTTGTATATTATAACCAAATGATTTATCAATTAGTTTTCATTAATTAAGGATATTAAAAGGTACAAGGGGTGGCACGGTGGTGCAGTGGTTAGCACTGTTGCTTCACAGCAAGAAGGTCTTGGGTTTGATTCCCAGGGTCGGCCAGGGTCTTTCTGTGCACAGTTTGCGTGGGTTCTGCACTCTGGCTTCCTCCCACAGTCTAAAGACATGCAGTCAGGTTAACTGGGGACTCTAAATTGCCTGTAGGTGAGAGTGTGAATGGTTGTTTGTCTATATGTGGCCCCGTGATGGACTGGTAACCTGCCCAGGGTGTACCCTGCCTCTTGCCCCATGACAAGTGGGATAGGCAAGGGGAACAAGTGACATTTTAATGGAAAGTTTTTAATCTTTTCATAGGCAATTTAGGCATAAATTAACATGATAAAATTACTTTCTCTGTGTAATTTCTCATGGTTTTCTGATTTCTGGATGGGAATCACACAAAAATTATAAAAGTGAACTTTATATTTTGGAACAGGAATCATGCTTTAAGTAACATTATTGTCTGCTCACTAAGAACTGAAGCCAATGTTTTTAGAATGTCAAGAAAAAAATGTTTTTATTACAGAACACAGAATGATCCATAAAGCAGTAGAAGTAGTAGTATGAGTATGGATTACTCTACAGCTTTACATCCACAGCCATGTTACAGTGTCATTCCACCTTGTGGCAGTCACCAACAGTAAAGCGATATTGTTCCCTAACGCTCCCTTTTGCCCGGGGCAATGAAGCACAGCAGCATTCAGCATCATCCCTCCCTACAGCCTGACCTTTCCAGTGGAAAATCTGAAAGACACTCATGAGGTCCCTGAAACACACCCTCCTTTAATAAAGCAGCAGTTTAGAAGGAGCTCACAGATTTAGCATGGAGTGAGGGGGCAGGGGCTTCAGTTTGACTGAGCTTTAATGTGAACAAGAATATCATTGTCTGTCTTAGGAGCAAGCTCTGATCTGCAGACCTAAGCTCTTCAGATACAAGTAGCCATTTTAGATCAGGCATCCATAAAGCAGCATGTCTCGTCATGAACTATGCATGAGGGGAACTCAAGAGTTACGGTAAATTACACATCCTGGAGATGCAGTGACACCACTGACCACTGCTATGAGTTCATCATCATCAGTAGTTGTGTTATACACTATATCCATTATATGCACTGACTCATTTTCAGTAGTGGAAATACAGCTTACCATCTGGAAGATGTGAAGCCAGAGGTGAAGTAGCTTATTGTCATTTTTCACTCAAATCCTTTTTTATTCATAACTAATAAATCTATATTACAGAGATTTAATATTATTATATTGATTTACAATACAATACAATATATAATTAGGACTGTGCAAACCATTAAAGCTGTCATTTTCTGATAAAAGTTGCTATTCCTTATAGACAATAACGGGTCTCAATTACCCATTCATAACTATTCAAGGGATGAATCATGTTCATTTTGGATCCCTCTTCTATCTTTGAGCCTCTGTGCTGGGCCAGTGGGGGGGTCACCACTGTTTTATGCAGTAGGATGTACAATGCAAAAGAAAGCACAAGAATGAAGGAAAATCATTGAGTCTGATATCTGATTCCTAGATAATGTTTGTAAATGTTCATAAATCTTTGCATTGTTCATAAATTCTTTATGGCTTTTT
>OMLM01010125.1:17926-31014 GCA_900302695.1 Helostoma temminkii | reverse complement strand
ATTTAGTTGCTGCATTTCTAATGATTACGTTTCTGTCCATCATTGTTAATGTTCTGCTGTCTTTTCACTCACCCCAACTGGTCGAGGCAGATGGCCGCCCACCGTGAGTCTGCTGGAGCTTTATTACATTAAAGGGAATTTTCCTCTCCACTGTTGCCCAGTGCTGCTCATGGGGGATTTGTTGGGTTTCTCTCTAAATATCTTTGTAAGGTTCTGACCTTAATATGTGAAGTGCCTTGTGGTGACTGTTGTGACTTGGACAATGTGAATGTTTTTATGTGGATGTCTGCTTTTAATAAAACTGGAGAGATGTTATTATTAATATGAGCAGCTTTAATAAGAATAATTGTGAAAAAGTGGCTAAGCACCAGTTTATCCATGTTCATGTAATGGTCTCTTTTATAGAACAGTGTCTGGATGATTTCTCTGAGTTTGCTTTGATACTGAGGTGAAAAAAAGACTTTTCTGCTGCTCACAAATGATCACAAATAATTATTCTAAAAAGAAAAAACAAAGCATATACACAGAATCATCAAGAAGCACATGGCAGATGAAAACGCAACAGCAGCTCTAGAGATGTTACTGTAAAATTGTATAATATGACGAACAAGCTCTGGCTTTTGATTAATCTGTTGCTCTGCACGTGGATAAACTTCACATTTTCATACATAAGAAATATTTCTCTACAGTCATGTGACATGTTGGTTCATTAGGGCTCAACTAATCAGGAACCTGATCCAGACCCTCTGACATGCGACAATCTAATGGATCATTCATGGTCGTGTTTACACACGTGCTCCCGTTTAAAAGCACTGAAACAACGTTGGTTACATCAGCCACTCACCACATAAATCTCCTGCTAAGTGTGTGTGCTGTATGTAGAGTGGATAGACATTGATGGCTTTTAGAGTACAGAGTCTGTGTGTGTTTTATATATCTATATGTGCAAGTAGTTTAGTGAGTGCACACTAGAAAAAAGACTTCTTATTAAATATGACATTATTTTTGTATTTGTTATCATTTTAAAAATTCATTATTGGGGCAGGGAGTTTAAATGTGCAGAGAAAGTTTAACTGTGTAGATTTAAATGCGTATTCTAAAAGTTGATCATCGGGTCTGGATGACAATTTTACTGTGCACAACTGGAGTTTATCACAGTCAGATTCTCTACTCTTGATTTGAAGCAATATTCATTGGAGAAGTTTTAGATTTAAGGTGGATTTTCCTCAGTGTTCATGTCGGACAGCTTGAGCTTCTTTCTTAACACCCTGTAAAACCGTTTGTTCGTTCTTTATGGAAGGAACCTGCTGCCGGGAAGCCATCAAACAAAATCACACAGGCTAGATGCTCAAAGGGGAAAAAAGGTTTGAACTTTGACCTCTAGGGTTGTTAGCACTATTCAGTTTTTATGAACAGCTCATTTTTTTTCTTGTTGTGTGAAAGCTTCTTTACACCACACTAAATGTTGCATCACACTGTGGCACTCTGCTCTCTGCCAGAGGCCTGTGGGAATCCTGCTAAATTGCTGAAAGGTCTGCTCCGTGTAGAGTCACGTATCTGTACGTAGCCTGAGCATCTGGGGACACATCAGCATCCTTTCATACCACTCAGCTGAAGGGTGTGTGTGCGCAGGAGAGCGAAGGACTGACAGCGAGTGAGACGTGATTTCTTTGTTAAGAGAGAGCTCTCTGTGGCAAGTGAGAGGCTGGTGTGTGGAGGGAAGAGCTCATGGGTGTGTCGCAGCTGATACGGTCCAACGTTAACGAGGCGATTAACAGGCTACTAAACCTTTACGTGAGATGGGAATTGTTCTGTATATAAACTGTTTTCAAAGCTCACACCTCCATTTTCATTTTTCTTTTTTTCCCTCACCTGTTTCCAATATTACTTTTAGCAAAATCCTGTATAATAAATGCATTTTTAAAAATTAAAGCATAAACACTTTTGGGTCAAGTCATTTCCAGATATCTGACAAGTAATTTTTAGATATCTGTCTAATTTCTGATTTTATAAACAGGCTGCTTAGATGTTTCTGGCCCAGTCAACCTGTGCAGCATTTTTTTTGCTGCTTTGTGCTGCTCTTTTCTCTCTCCCTTTCCCCAGCTGGTTGAGGCAGATGGCCGCCCACCCTGAGCCTGGTTGTGCTGGAGGTTTTTCCTGGTAAAAGGAGTTTTTCCCTTCCGCTGTTGTCGACTTTAGACCTTTGATTTGATTTGCCACTATATGAATAAAGTGAATTAAATGTAATTGAAAGCAGCACAGAAAATTTCCCAGTGAGCTACTGGTCCTCTGTCCAGCCTCGCTTTAAGCTGAGCACTTATCACAGTACTTCACACACCAGTCGCTTTGTGTTTTAAAGAGAAATCTTTGAATGTTTTTAGAGGAAATAAATGAAATGGTTGAGTCACCTCACTCAAAGCTCATTTTAGTATTTGTTTTAAGAAAAATAAAGGTTTTGAGCATCATGTGTCACATCTTCTTCCACACTCTGCTGTGGGCTTCTATAAATGTGTTGCATGGCGTGCTCTTCTCCTGCCAACAAGTGGCTGTCGGTCATTTTTCTGAGACACTGCGTCTTCCTGTCTGTCACATTTCACTGATGTTTCTGTCTATCACTGAATCCCTGCCCTCTTCTCTTGCTGCCTGTATTCCCTCCTTGATGAGATTTCACACCTTTGTGGCAACAGCGATTACTTTATCCTTGCGTTATGCTGATTTCATGCTTGGCATACACCTCGTCACGGACGTTGCACTCACTTTTCCAGCGCCATTCTTTTCTAAGCTTTGGTGGTAACCTCCAATATGACGCTGTTATCTTTATTCTCTGTTAATCTTCATTAAAATGCTCTGCAGGAGCGAATGTATAGCACGTTATCAGATTAGCTGCACAGTCCTCTACTTACAGGAGGAGAAATATTGCTTTCATTTTACTGTTGTGACATGAAAATCGTCCTTGCACTTAAACCACATCTTTTTAAAATGAATTTCTGTCTCACTGAACACCCACCTTAGATTATTGCTCATTCTGCCTCCATTTCTCTAAGAAAATAGCCTTTTTAAAGAAATAATGAGATTATTTCTCTGGTGTTTTCCACAGATTGATTAACAGTGTTAGGTGGGAAGAATTGCACAGATGCTCCACTGACCCTGCACAAAGCCTCTCATTGTTTCTCATGCAGACCAGCCTCTGTTGACTGAAATCTCATGAGAGGTGCAGCAGTTTATTTTAATAATTTCATCAAGTGGGAGCACAGCTGGATGTGTAACCCACTGGCTTCTGCCCCTGGTCAGAGGGAATTCTTTCAGAAGCTTAGTGGATAATTGATTTTTTTATAGCGATTGGATCAGAGATGCTCAGCAGTCGTATCCTTCAGCCTGTTGCTTTGCTTCCTTTTACTGCTCTGTCAAGTGTTTTTTCATAAATGTTTCTACTCAAAAACACACTTTACCTTAAGTTACTTAAACTTAAACTTAAACATTTTACTTTGACTCTGCATAATTTAGTTGACAGCACTGTAAAGTGTTGGTGGGAAACCTGAAGCCTGCAGTGCACATGTGTTAAGAAGTAGTTGTCAGAGTCTGTGTTAGGCCAAGGGAGTGTGGTGATTTTATTTTTGAGTAAGTACAGTGTTCATGAACACTAGGGATTGTGATTCAGTTCCTGACTCCTACTGACCATGGACGAGACGCTGAAGCCTCCTAGCAGCTCCGTCACATGCAGCATCGAGAGACAGTAACTGTAAACAACACACATCAGTGATTGGTGATGGAGCAGCTCGATGTGTTTGAGAGCTAATGTTGGTGCAGAGTCATCACTACAGTAAAATTAGTATTACAGTAAGGTGTGACTCAGTCAGCTGATATCAGTTTAAATAATGAATGTTAGTCATGTTATTTTTGTAAATGTGACTGGTTTATAAAAGCAGAGTGTCCTGGAAAGACCCCAACAAACAAGCCAGCAGCTCCGGGGCAAAATGTTGACTGTCACTGCACATGTCACTTTCCTTATTTCCCCAGACGGCCACAAACCAATCAGTGGCTTAGAGCTGAAATTACAGTGGCAAGAAAAAGTAAGTGAATATTAAAGTGACCCCATATGGCTGTTAGTATAAGTCAGGGTAGCTCTAAACCACATCTCAGTTCTCGTTACATTGACTGGACTCCAGGTTCGCTAACACGTGGCTCCAGTCTGCATCACTCTGTATGTTTAGTAGGTGGGAGATTATGTTTTTGTTTTATCAGCTTAGAATTATCACGTTTGTTGACATTTATAGTCTCCTGAGGATCAGATCACGTCATGACCAAAACCTGGACATTGTAAATAATATCTTTATTAAAAGATAATCATTTGAATTGAAGGTATTAAAAGCATATAATCATATTTTCTGACAGCTGTAGAATGAATTACCTGAATAAATCAGGTCAGCAGAATCTGGAACAGCTTTTAAATCTCATCTTGAATCATACTGGTAGAATATTTAAATTCATTTTACTACTTTATACTTTATAACTCTTTACTACTTTAGCTATTTCATTGTTTTATGCAGATTATGAGGTATTTTATTTTTTATTTATTAGATTTTTTTTTCTGTTTGCAGCTGAACTAAAAATTCTTCTTCTTCACTTTCTTCTTCCCCTTATTATTATTATTATTATTATTATTATTATTATTATTATTATTATCTCTAGAATGAGCAGATATAAACCCTGATAAGACTTGTTGTAGGGACATCTTATTCGTGGAGATTTGGACTTTTATTCTTTTTTTGTCTGTATTAGGCTCACAGATTAAGATTAGGATTGGCCGCTGAAAACTGAGGCGTCTGATGAAACTGGATGTTTTTCTTAAAGACATTTGAAACTGTGGGAAAAAAAAGGACTTCACAGAAAGAGCTTTTGGGGAAAAAGAAAAGACACACAGTCATCATATACAATATGAATCATACAAGATTAACATTTTCATATATATATTGCAGGGATTGGTGTATTAAAGCGAGGCTGCTTCACCAGGAAACTGACTTAATGTTTTACATATATCTCCATATCTGTTTAAAGAGCTGTGCTTCTCTGACACACAGACTCACTTACCCGACCTGGTTCTGGGAAGCAGGTATGGTGGTCTGCAGGGGGCGGGGTGTCTTCAGTCAGGGGTCCATTGACCAGCCTCGACCAGAAAGTCAATTTGATTAACCTCGCATGGAAATTGCAGTGGTCTGCCTACAGTCCCA
This sequence comes from Helostoma temminkii, assembly GCA_900302695.1. Lineage (NCBI taxonomy): Eukaryota > Metazoa > Chordata > Actinopteri > Anabantiformes > Helostomatidae > Helostoma > Helostoma temminkii. The sequence continues at coordinate 25,786 of OMLM01010125.1, read as the reverse complement.
TGCAGTCATCTCCAATTACCCTGGACTGGTACCTTCCAGCCCTCACTGACGAGTACATCAGTGTTTGTACTTTATGATGCTGTGGTTTATAATTGTGAATCTATCCGAGCAGCCTGAGGTGTATGAAAGTGATGCTAATGATGTGGATAGAGATTATGGAGCTGGATGTATGGCAGGTTATCATATGGAGTTCGGCTGCCTTGTTATTCATTTCCTTATAGATTCCCCAAAGAGATCCACTTCCCGTCTGTTCTCCATGATGCTATCCTGCAGACAGGAAATAACATGTCACTTTTTTATCCCATCAATCATCGTTGTCTGCGCCGCCTGTCTCTCCTCTCGTGTTTGCTGATGTTTGTTAGTCTCCTCCGATGCGCCTGTTTACGTGTTCTAGAACAGCCTTCCGTGACCCGCCCGTCATCCGTTTATCCTCACGCTTTATTTCTGCCTCTCATCACCCTTGTCCCAGAAGTCCTCTCCTGCACAATTTCATTTGATCGTGCCACTGCTCATTTGAACTCAGTGAAAATGTAAAGCTTCAAAGGAAAGAGCTCTGCAGTCGGAGGATCCCACTCCTGCACTTGTGACGTGCAGTGAAAATATTGTAGCGTTTGAAGTGGCTTTATCTTGACACTCATCAAAAACAAGCCTCTCCAATCCTGTTTTAGTCTCTACAACATATATGCCTTCATTCAATCTGTACTTCCTCATATATGTTGTGTTTACCCTGAGAGTGACATTATTGAGGTAAACTAGAGAGCTGACATGAAAGCCTGAGTTCACTTGCTGCCATCTCCAAGCCAGGCCCTTCTGCGGGAGCATCAGTGTGTCGTATTAGCGCTCGCTCACACTCTCTGAAGTTTCACTCTTGCTCTTTGATGTTTGGACTCATTTGTGATAAGCCACAAAATCTCACAGGCGTCGAGACTGAGCGAAACACCCAGAGAGTCTCGGTGCATATGAGCGTGCGCTGTCTCAGACGACAGAGAGTTGAGGACAGGAGACGTGTCAGTAAGTTATCAGTCAGCGTAGTTTGTTGTAAATGAAATATGCCTATTGATCTAAATGCTTGGTGCTCAAAGTAAGTGGACGCTGTAACATTAGAGCCATTTGATTGTTGTGCTTTTTATTCTGTATCAGTGTCGATCTGCAGCCTCCAGTCTTCTGAGATGTTTGTAAAGTCTGGGCTCACGGTCTGTGTTCCAGTTTATCTAAAGAAAAATGTTTTCTTCTCTAATATATCACATTAGCAGACAGCTTGATAACTTAGTACAACACACATGAGCAACACACATCTCCTGTTATTTGGTTTGGTTTGTTAAACATCATGTGTTTGATTTTGATTTTGGTTGATTAAGAATTGACTTATTAGATTTAGTCTACTGAGCATGTTCGGTGTTGTTGTTAGGAATCTGTTGCCAGCTTAATAAAAGTGGTCTCTTATGTATATTGTTTTATTTATTAGATTTAATATGTTCATTAGTAGTTAAAATTTAGTACCCTTCAAAAACATAGCTCTGCATAAGTTTTGCTAAATTGAACACCAACATCCATCATGGTTCACAAGTTTTCACCATTAATATTTTCTTTCAGCTGCAAGCAAAACAATATTTGGACAGCTTTAGCTTTCAAACAATGCATGCTGGGAAGTCTATTAACAGTAGGTTTGTTTTTTATCAACTTAATTTAATGAGTTGAGGGAACAGAACTCTTTAAGATCTGATAATACAAACTAGATTATCAGATCTTCAGGAGATCCCTGGAGCTTTGCAAAGTGCCAACCTGCTTTAAACACTCCACCATTATTCTGGTCCCCAAGAGACCTTGTACAGTGTTTATATAATCTGCATACATCTATATAATGTACAGCATCTTATTCATATATAGCACACTGACCTGTTATGTACACTGTGTATTTTATATTTTGATGTTACTAGAGAGACACCACCTGCTGACATACATGACCAATAATTCTGATTCTCATTCTGATATTTCAAACAGACCTAACTTAAATAAATAAATAAAAAATATTAGAAACATACTGAGCGAGGCCTGAAAAAAAAGTATTTCAGCAAAGCAGCAAACAATAAAGTTATTTTACAGTTAAAAACTGTAGATGTGATTAGTAAATAGATTCCACTCTAAATTCAGATTCAATAAAAAAATCATTTCAGGCACATTTTCAGACTCCAGACTTCTGAGGATGTAAATAACTGCACTGAGGCAGTTATTTACATCAATCATGTACAGACATGTTAATTAATGATTAAAGAGCAGAAAATCATACCAGTGTGTGTAAAATCTATACTGCTGATTAAAGGGAAGAGTTCACTAGATGGGAATGGACTTCATATTCCAGTCAATACAAACGGTACTAGGATTTGGTCGCCATGTGCATTCATTAACGCACCATCCAAAGTGTAACTGGGTCCACGTTGATGCAGTGAGTGGAAATAAATGACGTGGTAGAAATGATCATTCCTGCAGTCGTCCTTCTCAGACATCACAGTATGAACCTTGCTCTGTTTTCTGATTTATGTGATTGTTTGTGTCATAATGAATCTTGGGACTGAAGCAGAGACCACTGGGTTACAATCAATAGTCACTGAAACTTTTCAAAGTTCTGAGTCATTAATCTATGGTCCATTAACACAGCTGTGTGCAGTTGTATTTGGGAATATCCTTAGTTTACGTTGGGCTCCTGAGAGCGTTGGAGGGAGCACTTGTTCTGGAAGGATCCACATGATGAGCCCCTGTATAATCGACAATAAACAGATGCTCTGAAAGCCGCTCCTACTCACCGCGCACTTGTCTGGATCAAATGCAGTGTCACGAAAAAAAAAAAACAACTTAGTTAAAAAGGCTTAAAAGAATTGAAATGAAGCTGAATTTCAATTAGTGAATTCGATTTCCATAATGCAGCATCTGAGTCATCGCTGCTTGTTGTGTTCGCTCTGAGCAGCTGCTGCGTTTGTGAATAAAGATGAGAAGCGGTTATTTGCTTTGCGAGGCTGCTCCTGGAGATTATCTGCAGACACTTTCCAAGACTCTTTGAGACAAACTTTTTAACTTCTGTGTTGTTTATAAGAAGTTTGATTACGTGTTTGCTGTGCAGAATTTGCGTCTTAACCTCCAGTGCAGCAGCGAGGTCCAGTGAAGCTTGAACGGATTTGTCTTCGGAAAGGGGGACCTATTGGAATATTGGATTTACAGGCTCGGCTTGGTTCTGCTTGGGTGAACTGTGTCCTGGAGGACGTGCTGCTGGTGATTTGCCTTGACTGAAGTACTTTTACACTTCTGTCAAATTAATCGCACAGTCACATGTTTTTTATCTCACTGAAAGAAACAGCCGAAGTGAATGTGCTGTCACTCTATGCAGATGGGTTTGTGTTGCATTACACCATGTGTGTAGTCATGCAGTCATCTTTAAATGTAATGGAGCACAAATATCCATCACATTTATAATGAAGTGTAACAGGAAAAAGAAAGTGTGTGAACTCTTTTTTTGTAGTAATTGGTCATAAACTGTGATCTGACCTTCATTTAAGTCGCAGCTATAAACAAACACAGTGTGCTTAAGTTAATAACACACAAACGATTATAATTATCCCTGTTTTTTATTGAGGACAGGTATTAAAGAACCGTGGGTTTAATAACTACTTCCTTTGGCAGCATTAACCTGACCTGCACAACGTCCAGGAGGACATTTGGACCGTTCCTCCTCAGAGAGCTGCTTCAGCTTAGACACGAACGTCTCTCTGAGCTCAGTCCACCACATCTCTGTTGAGTTGAGGTTTGGGTTCAGACTCTAAAATGTGGATTTTGTCAGTCTGTACTTTAGTAGATTTACTCTTGTGCTTAGAGTCACTGAACTACTGTAACTTCATCCTGTAGAATACCCTAAAATACCCTCAGATATTTCTAGCTATACTGGTCCAGAGTCGCCAAAGTCCCAAGTAATGTTGCTCAAACCACCATACTTCACTGGATCTTAACTGGGAGTGTTCAATACAGCATGAAACATTATAATTGTTTGGGTTATTAGCTAAAGCAAACATTTTTTATGATCAGTTCATGCATATTGTTAATGTCATCATATGCTTGGTGCTCAGAGGGAGAATGAAATTAGTTTCATAATATCCATAATCTGATTTGCTTTATTTATTCATTTATTTTCTGTAGTTTTTTATACAGTGGTATGCACTGAGTTGCCAGTTCACTGGACTCTACACTGTAGGTTCATACAAAAAGCCTTTACATAAATTCTACCTCATGAAAGCTCTAATTTTTGTTGAAACAGTATATATCAAGCCATTTCTCTAAATAAGGATAAGACTAAAAAAGTATAGTATATGGGAATGGTCACTACTGCCAGCAGTTTTAATATAGAAGGTTGTACCTAGAAAATATTGATGTTGTTGGATGAGAATGAAGATAATACGATGCACTTGTACACTCACTGTTGTTTTAGTCCTTTCCAGGGACTCTGACATTATTGACCACAGTTATGCAGTGCTGCCTAATTAATAATAATGTATGCAGGCTGAAGTGCTGCCAGAGCTGCAGTGGTGTGTTTGCAGAGTTCAGCAGCATAAGAACTTTTCAGCCCCTGTGGAACCACACATCAAGTTGATCCATGACTTCTCCGCAGTGTCTCCACAGTATTAAACTTCCTCACTTTTTAGTAGATGAGCAGTGAGGACTCGAACGGTGTTGAAGCTCATAGGATTTACCAGCTTTATAGTTTAGCTGAAAAGATCATTCTGTGTGCATCGATTCTGTGCCGATCACATGAATCACATCACATGTGGCAAAATGGCAAATGGTGCATCTCTAGTTCTTTTCTCTCTCCCTTTCCACTCACCCCAACCGGTCGAGGCAGATTGCCACCCACCCTGAGACAGGTGGGATTTGTTGGGTTTTCTATATAAAATCTTTATAGCTGTGTTATTACATTGTATAAGGTCTTAAACTTTACATTGTAAAGATGACTTGTGATTAGGCGCTGTATGTCGATGAAACCCCACCACTATTGTTTTTCCCCTCTCCCTTTATCGATATCATAGTTTGATAGTTGGAACTCTACAGCAGAGGCCAACCTCATTAGAGTCATTAGAAAACTCATTGCATGTGCAGTAAAATGTTCCTCCTGTGAAGCTCAACCTCTCTAAATATAGGAAATTCTGATTATCTTTCATATCTTAGGGAATCTGGAGGAAGTAGGTGCTGCCACTTTTAGAATATGGTTATTCAGAGGTAATACTGACATTAAATATTCAAATAGATAAGGATCTATGTCACCTTCAGCCAGGCTTCTTCTTTGTATGAGCGCAGTTTGTTAGATGACGTTCTGATGGTAAATTAAAAGAATTTCAGTCTTTTGTCAAAACCCAAGATCCTTAACTGATCTTTTCAATGTCACCTAGAGGCTGAGCACATTAATCATGTGCACTGTGTTTGCAACATGTTGTGTATTTTCCATTGTCAGATCTAATTTGTTATGCTTACATACAACAACTGAATCTGTTGGTGATGTAATTCATAGCTGCTTTTTCTAATGGATAATTTGACTCCATGTGTGGGTGGGAACGAAAAAGCTTCTAAGGAGCAAACAAATGTGTTGCTTTGTGTTCATTACTGAACATTCATTAGAATATAGAAAGAATAGTTTCCCCGGTAATTGTAGGCAGGATCTGAAGTGTTGTTTACCTGCTGTTAGTTGAAAATATCCTCGGGCTCTAAGCCATTCATTTTAAATTGTTTGTTTAAAATGAAATGTCTTCAGAAGTAATAGTTGCGTCTGAGAGTGAAACTGGCTTGATGACTCTGTTTGCCATTTCAGCCTTAATACAGAACCTACTGTGGCTCTGTAAATGAATGCATTTGATGAAAATATGATTTGTGTAGAGATTCAGGTCTAGTCTTAAGACGAGAGGCCTGGTAAAGATTTCAACAAAGGCTGGTCTCTTGCTACCTCACTCAGGTCTTCTCTAGGTCTCCTCCCAGCAGCCTCTGTGTTCCTAAGCGAATTTAGATCTTAATGATAACAGACGAGAAACAATTTCCAGGAAATGGGAAATAAAGTAATGGGAAGCACACACTAAGTTAAGATGGTGAACATGGGAAACATACCTGCTAAACATCAGCGTAATAGCACATCGTTCTGGCACTGCGGCTCACTTTAGCTTTTTGCTGTGCATAGATGTAGTTGTGTTTAGTCTGGTTTGTTCTACATCTGGAACCAAACACTTTCATTATAATGCTTGAAAATATAATCAGTTTGGTGGACCTGGTTATAATCCATTCACATAGGCAAAGTTGCTTTAGTTTTTCCCCAGCTGATCGAGGCAGATGGCCATCCACCCTGAGCCTTGTTCTGCTGGACATTTCTTCTGTTGAAAAAGGTTTTTCCTTTTCACTATAATCCAGTGCTGCTCAAGGGGGATTTGTTCTATATTATTTTTTATAGTGGTATTGTTATATTTGGTTTTAAAGGTTTTACATTGTAGAGTTCCTTGAGATGGATTTTGTCATGATTTGGTGCTGTGTTAATAAACTGTATAAAAATTTTAAGGATGACAAACCAGCTCCAGTTTACCTGCCACTATGTAGAACTGATTATGTTTCATAAGGGTTTTTGTGCATAATCATTTCTTTATGTTGTTTTAAAGAATTAGTTTGAAGAATTAAAGTCTGGTTTCCACCATGAGAAGGGAATTCTGTCATCTTTTTAAGTGATCGAAAGATTCAAGCTTGACTCACCTGGTTGCCGTCATTAGGAAGTTATGGTCTGAGATCGCTGTCAGTGGAGGGAATAGTCACTTTCATACAAACCTTTGCATCAGATGGGAGAGTTCACTTGCTGTACTATGGTAACAATTGCAGGAGAACACTTGTTTCCAAGGTGATATGTGTATCCATTTTGAAAAAATGTATTTTGAGACAATGAGATGTTCCACCTTAATGCTCAATATCAAAATCCACTCTCCATCAACTTGTGGCATTCAGCAACGCTGCTTGCTCCAGGTCTGATTGTGGCATTTTGTTTCTGAACACATCCTCCAGAGAATCTGCAAATCAAGTGCATTGGATTGAAACATCCATCTTTAATCTGTCATGTCGTTATTATACGATTGCAGCTCTCTGAGAAAGAACAGAGCACAATTTAGTGTGTAGGAAATGAGCCAAATATAGGAAGAGATCATCCCTACAGAACATGAAATTGTTTTCTTCTTTTCACTCCCTTTCTAGTATGAATCTCATTTGCAATGATGCTTTGTGCAGTGTTCAGTTAATCCAGAGAGATGCTAAAGTCGATCTTAAAGCCAAAGCAATCAGTATGTTTAAAGTGCTTGTACTGACACATGTTGGTGATGAATCAGTGATGGCGGCCCACCTCACATAGGTCTATAGGTCCAACGCAATTTTAGAAAAATCTTTCCTCTTAACCCTCTCAATATTGAGGTCTTGCAGATTACACAATACATGAGCTGGTAATATGTCCGGGTTGATTAGCTGCCAAGTTCCCAGTTTTAATTAAGCACTTTTGTCTGGGGGAGCGTTAATGAAAGGGACAGGCATGGGGAGAACTTGGGAGGGATATAAATAGCAGCTTTTGTAGGCTAGGATTCCCTGTCGGGTTGGAGCCAGGCTCATAGCAGATCACACCAGCTGATTAGCACAGACATGCTCCTGTGGCTGCGATTGCAGATGTGCCTTGGTGGTGTAGCAGACAGGATATACTGAGGGACTGCTTTTACTCAAAGTGCAGACATTGAAATGAGGCTTTTATTTCAGTTATATGATTTAATCTAATGCACAATCATACTTCAAATAAAATTTGTTAACAGGAGAAAAGAA
>OMLM01010125.1:0-17906 GCA_900302695.1 Helostoma temminkii | reverse complement strand
AAAAGAACGTAGAAATCCACTCTGAAACAAAAAGAACAATGATTGTCTTGAATTTCTCGGCCTATTGTTGTTGTGTAATGTACACTATATGCACAAAAGTATTTGGCCACCTAACCATTAAACACATATACTTTAATATGGAGTTGGTCCCTTTTGCAGCTATAACAACTTCCACTCTTCTTGGAAGTTTCTGTGGTAATTTGTACACATTCATTCTGTAGAGTCACTGCAATCTCGCAATCTCCTTTCCAGCTCATCCCAAAGGTGCTTGATGGTGTTGTAGTCGGGCTCTGTTGGAATAGAAATAGACTTTTCCCAAACTATTGACACAAAGTTGGAAGCATAGCATTGTCCAAAAAGTCTTTGTGTACTAAAGCATTAAGATTGCCCTTCACTTGAGACAGGGGTCTAGTCCAAACCCTGAAAAACAGTCCCCTACCGATATTACCTCTGGGTGTGGCCAAATACTTTTGTCTATATTGTGTAATTGTGTTATTCATGTGGACAAATGGCTGAACACAAAACGAAACACTTCATCCTGAGGTATTTCTCCACATGTTCAGTCACATCTGATGGCAGAAAAGGTCAGATAACATCAGATGTTGGTCCTCCAGAGTAGGAACTTAAAACTCAGCATTTTGCATAAATCTAGGTCTAGAATTGGCATCATTTGATTTCCACTAGAACAAATTACAACAAATACCTTTACCTTTCCAAATGTTCCTAAATTTAGTTTCCCCATAATGATCTCTCTGGCTGGGTCCCTTGTGTTTACAGTTAACATGGTTGGCCACATACAAAAGAGTGGATGTAATGTAATAAGGGGGAAAAATAGGGAGAAAGCACAAATAAGGTAGTGATGCACCTAGAAATGATTAAAGCGGTACTGTGTTGTTGTACACATACAGCTATATTTGAATTTATTGCTTCTCACAAAAGCCCATCATCATAACAAACTTACATAATAACTCATTTACATTTTAGAGTAATGCGTTTTTGAACCTGAATTGTTTGTATCCATGTTTATGACATCTAGCTGCAGTTTTCTATTATTAATCTCAGTCATGAACTTCAGACATATACTCGAACCCTGATCATATATTCAGACACTGAGTCAGAGGCTGCCTGGACTTCATCCTTCAAGCCTCTCCATGTGAGAACCGGTCTGACTTGGACCGTCTCCCACTGTGTGCGATATGTTGTTCAGAGTTTATATGTGTAAATAGTTGTGTTTTTGACATATACAGTTGTTTCTCTTCTAACAAACACATTTATTTTCTTATGACACATTTACAGTTTTTAAATCAGCACTGTCAAACACCAACAGTCAGTCAGTGGAACAGTGTGAGACTGAAGCAGTAATGTGTGGGGTGCACCCACTGTGCTTTTTAAAAATAATTTTCAAGTAAGAATACCAAACATTCACTGGTTCAAGCTTCTCAAATAAAGAATTCATGCTTTTCTTAATGAATTTGTAGCTAGTTTATGGCACGTTGCAGAAACCGAACCTGGCTGAAGTAACTCTAAAGCGTAAAGTTTTTACTTGCAGCCCTTCTTACAGAAGAATGAACTAATCTATGACTTGGAGCAACAGCTGTAGCAGCTGGGACACCGGCAGGTGAACCGAGTCAGAACGGCAGAGATTTATGTAATACAACAGCGTACAAGTATTCAACGGTAGATTAGGAGCGCAGCAGAGTGACTGTTGAGACATATGTTATGGCTGCTTCCCAACACAACACCATACAACAGCCAGGCTTTCTGTGTGCAGATGTTACATTATCCCACTGTTGTGTCTTTAATGATGGGTTGAAGTTTTGCAGATTTGTGGGTCAGCATGGGGATTTGTTTTGAACCAGGTGCTCAAGGTTAATGCATTCTGCTGCAAAGTCAAGCACCACAATAATGGATTTTTTTTTAAATTCCCAGTTTTGTGTCTATAAATATTGTGTTGTTGTGTATCCTTGTGCCTCTATAGAGGCTGTTTCTTTTAAAGAACAACTACTGTAAATGAAACAAACCTGCACCGTTGAGCTCACAGTATGAACCACTGTTCTTCACTGCAGCCGGCAGCAGATTGTGCACATTAAGTCTGTCTGTTACCATTTTGCTTGGATGGTCCCATAAGTGTCTGACAAAGCCATAAAGCTACTTTCTTAGTTTAACTATGGTTCAGAAAACACATACGTCAGGATCTGTTAGAGTCATTAAACTGAAGAAAGCCAGAACAAACACATAAATAATCTTCATTTTTGTTATTAAAAGAATCCAGAATTGTTGTAATCTGTGCAGATATTAAATGAAAGAATACCTACACAACATTCATATAAATAGACAAAGGCAGTTATAACAATAACGGGTCATTTGACAAAACCCTTTTTTGGTTTTGGAACTGTATCAACCTTGAACTGTTTCACTGTGATGTTAATATCAAAATGCTGCTGCGCTGAATGCTCCCTTTTCAGCAGGGTTTGCATTTGCAGTGTGAAGCTAGGACAAACCTCACTGTGTGGCACAGTTCAGAGCTCATATTTCACCTACTGTGGCATACATCTGGCAACCCAACAACACACAAGAGCCTAACCTACTATTTCTTGCAATTTGAGCTTGAGCTGGCAACGCAGCTAGCGTTGAGGTTTGAGGCAGAGCTGGCAATACTGTAGCCCTGGGAGATTTCTGACACATATCTGACAACAACAGTAACCCTTGAGATTTCAGACACATATCTGGCAACTCTTCATCCCACCAGGACTTGCTCCACATGGTGCATCTTGATATGGCAGCGTAACAGCCTCCAAAAACTGCAGGGAGCAGACTGGTACAAAGGACAGAGCTGGCAGCGCACCAGGATTGGCCAGTTTCTGTTCTGCCATCTCATGTTTGGTCTTTCAGAATCTAACAGACAGCTACCACAACAAAGTTGTACCCTTAGAGTAACTCACGATTAATAGTGTATTGAACTAATAAGTAAAGAAAGAAACGTATACATTAGTAATACATCAGCTGCAAAAACATACCTAAATACAAACAAAGTGCATTTAATAGTGGTTGTTGTTGCTTTGCACCAGTGGTAATACACTGAATATGGAATGTGTTTGCCAGATTTTGCCTAAAGCAGCTCTAGTTCTTATAAAAAGGCTAATATTCTCATGAGTATAAACATTATTAACATATTTAAATGTGTATATACACACTTTGAGGCTACATGGCTTTTAATGGCCTAGCAGCACATTGGCTGCTGTAGTCAAGGTCTCCTAGCTACTATTAGCGTTTAGCTGAAAAGAGACAATGCCTTTCTACAGCAGCCTGCAGTGACATAAGCTGCTTTCTGACATGCACTGGAGCCCTGAGCATATGTAGACATTACCCAAGTGAGCTGCATGTTAAAATGCAAATGCCCTAGTCATATGGTCCAGAGATTATCGTATAAGTCGGAGGTTATCCTTAAAAAACTAGAACAAATCAAGGTGCAGATGTACAGTAAAAAAGAGAATATTAATATTAACAGAAATAAATGTACTGATTTGTACAGATTTACATTAAGAAGGTCAGATGTGAGAGCAGGGCCTGATCAAAACAGCACTTCTTAGAACAATGGGTCTGTGAGAGAATAGGGAAGGTTCATAGAATCATGCTGGTCAGCTTACCGACTCATTGTTTTACAGCATAATGTAACAGTGTGTGTTAGTTTTCCTTTATATTCATAGAATTAGCAGATGGATTTGATACAGATGTGATCTGGTTTTGTCTAAACCTTCATTTGTCCCAGAGCTTTCAATGTCAGAGAAAAAACATTGACCCCTTTACTGTATATACTTTCCATATAATGTATTATTGAGATGGGTTTCCAGTATGTTGCTTTTCCTCGCAGTGCATCCTGCAGCAGATCAGTCCTGCTTTACCCTTGGCGTGACCCCGGCACCACATTAAGATGCCGCTGGGGACCCTTTGCTCTTGTTTGTATCCCGGGAGCAGGATGAAGTGCTGTTCTGTTCTCTGTTTTCACTGTAAGCTGGAGTATAGAGGCATATTTGCCTTGTGCATCACAGGCCCACAAAGGTAGTTATTCGCCATGTTGCAGGAGAGTAGCTGTGCGTAAATGTTCTGATGCCTTTCTACTAGTCCAATAAAAACCTTCTCAGCACGCTATCATATCGCTTCTTCAAAAGAGTCCATGAGTCAATTTGTGTGTTGCCCTGTGAGAGTGTGACTCAGGACCGCAGCCCTGCTATGCTCAGTCATGTGCACCGTCGGCGAAAGCGATTGCACCCCGTAGGCTTGTGGGGCAGGTGAAAAGAGAAAGAGTGTGTTGTGAGGTAATCCATCTGCACCAATGCAACCCTGTCTGAGCCCTGGCCAGAGCTGCAGCAAACCAACTCCTGGGTGCTCTTTGTCGTTGCAATGGCCTGAACATGCTAGGATGGATTTTACTGTGAGGTGCAGAAATATGCACCGACCACTCTTGGATCCGTTTGTACTTACATTTATCTTAAATGTCTCCTTGATACTGATACTGAACCCTTATGTGCTCATTCTTTGTTAGTCAGTCTTGATCGAATTGTTCACTGAAAAGACCGAATCCATTAACATACTGTAAGTAACACACAGATGCTGTGGTAGCTCACTAAAATCCTTCTTCCCCCCTTTAGAGTCTGCTTGGACGCATTTAAATGATTAAACATTGGGACCATTAATCAGTTGTTTTTATCATTACTCTTCTTCTACAACATCAGAAAAGTCAGACTCTACTTTTCTAAATATTCTCGACAACTGCTTGTGAAGGCACTTGCCATCTCTTGTCCAGACTACTGCAATGCCCTACTTACAGGACAACCATCATGCACAATTAAACCTTGCCAGATGACCCAAATTGCAGCAGCACATGTGATTTTTGATCACCCAAAAACATACACCACTGTTACATCACAGAATTCTGCACTGGTTTCCAGTTGCTGCTCCCACCAGGTTCAGACTTCTGATACTTGCCTGCAATGGTCAACTGAACAGTGCCTTCCTACCTAAGAACCCTCATCCAGTGTTACAATCCATCTTACTAAATGCACTCTGCCAACAAACAGTGTCTGGTGATCCCTACACCACACAGAAAAAGATTTTGAGCCAAGTTTTCACCTCCTCTGTCCCACAATGGTGGAACACCCTATATTTTGAGAGTGAGGCTCATGTCTACTTTCCTAAACATAACCAAGTTGTTTTATTGCCTAAACCTTACCAACTGTATTGGAACTTTGACCATGAATATCTGGTATGCCTGCTGCTGGTAGGGATGCTGTTTCAGGAGACACACCTATGTGTCATATCAGAGGATGGAGACAAACGTACGGTTACAGATATTGAGTCTTTTGTGTGCAGTAATGATCAAACACTCCATGACCTACATTTTTATTTTGTAGTGCCAAGAAAGCTCAGATAGACTTTGACAGTTAAAACTGAAGGAATGTCCCTTTAAATATATAAATTCAGAGGCAAATTGCTGTATGTCCAAAGCAAAAGAACCACGTCATGAATGTGAGTAACTCACTGTCAGCTCTCATCCTGACACAGGTTCTGTAGGAACAGATCGACCAAGTGTACAGCCTCCATAGTGCAAGCAAGCGGATGACCTCATCACAACTGACACATGCAAAGAAATCATTCACATACAAGTAAAGGAGCTGTCGTATCATGCAGTTTGGGAACTTTATGGACACTGGGGCCAAACTGCAGAAAAGCAGACAAAATAAAACATCTGTCCGAGCTCCGGGACATAAACCTGCCAGAGACCATCTCTGTGTGTGTGTGTGTGTGTGTGTGTGTGTGTGTGTGTGTGTGTGTGTGTGTGTGTGTGAGAGAGAGATGCTTCTCTGCCCTCCTCCCAGTCAAACCTTTGTCCCACTCGCAATCAGTCCAGGCGAGGCGAACGAAAACTAACTCATTTTAAATTCACAACATTGTTGTCATTATGCCCTGCTGGAACCAATCACAGCCGCTTTATCGCTCTAAGAAGAAAACTGATGGTGATCGTTGAGTCACGAATGCAGTCAGCACATGCCGGTGTGGGCTGCATGCTCATCACCTGCGACTTGTTTGTGTTGCATTTCCCATCCCTGCAAATCCATCCGTGCTTCCTTATCTCAGCACCTCTGCCTGCCTGCCAGCAGACCACATTAGCATCTCAGTCTCGCCTCGGCCTGTGTCAATGTTTGATTTCTGCCTCTAGACTCTCGCTCCCTGCTGCTGCTGCATCGCACAGGAGGAAACAGAGGGGGCTGATTATGAGTTTGTATTGTAAACATGCAGCCACGGTCGGTTCTGAATGTTCCAGTTATGTGAACTTTAAATGGACAAAACAAACGTTCGTTCATACACAAAGAAAGGGAATTGTTTTGATCAGAGTGAGCGCTCTGGACGCTGTTTTCTGAAAGCAGACTGACTCTCAGGTGGTCCCCTTCCTGCTACAGACCTTTTATAAAATGCCAGAGATTCACAGCACCAGCCCTTCAACACTAATTCATTTTGAACAGCGCCAGAGGCCATTTGACTTTCAGTGTTTACCTGCAGAGACGCAGAGGAAGTGGAAGGAAATACTAGTGTCTTCTGTTCGTGGCTTCTGGTCTTATCTTCGCTGCCAATCCCCCATCCAGACCAATACATGATTAAATATACATTTAGAGGAATTTACTAGTGAATTGTGTTATGTTAGTGTTTTTTATAAGGTAGCTACATGGCAGGAAAACCTTGTTATCCCAAGGGGTTTGACCTTTAAAAGTTAACGCAAGACAGCCTGGACACAACAGGAGTATTGTGAAGGTTTGGTGATGATAGATCGGCTTTTGAACCGACCTCAGTCACCGTGCCTCATCGAGAGCCCGATGTGTCTTGCCACACATCTATTATTTTCATTCAAGTCCATATAATTCATGCAGGCACCCCGTGATCTGCTGTCGAGCGAAGTGTCCACAAGACTGCGCAGGAGAGAAAGCTGAAGCAGAGCGATAACAGCACCTGCACACAGGAAGATCCAACGACTTGATAAGACGAGAACAGGGACAGTAAAAAAAGCTTTGTATCAGATGGTTTCAGTTATGGCTTAAAGGTGCAGGCCCTCAAAGACTCCAGACCATTAGTTCTTTAATCTCACTTAACCAGTAAGAAGTATAGTAGATTCAAGTAGTATCTGCACGGCCATTTGAATCCCTCTGTGTGTGTGTGTGGTACACAGTGGTATAAGGTTTTAGGGTATTTTTAACCCCAAACCAAAGTCCATGTTAGTTTTCGCCATCTTTTATGTACTGCTGCAATTGTTTTTTATTTTTCCTTATCTGTAGCTTTGCTTTCCCGTCCTCTCATATCGCTTGTCTCTCATTATTTTATGTGTTGAGTTTTATTTCTTCCTCAGACCAAAGAAACCAGAAATCTACTGCAAAAAGCGTCCTAATATCTACAGTGTGAACACCAGGGTGTCAGGCACTTTCCATTTGAGCCACATTCTCTCTCAACCAAGCAATCAAGCAACAATTTGAGTGAACATTGAACTAAAAAATACACAATACAGGTTTGCCTAATAATTCTGCACACACTAGCAGCTGACTCAGCTATTGTTGTTCCCTTGGTCTGGAATGAATCAAGCTCAACCTAAAAATCTGTCTCCAAAGTATCTACATAGCAAGACATGAGTAGATGAAAGTAGATGCTTTAAAACGGTTAACTATGCATCATACAGTAGAGCTAATTACCAGTCATGCAAGTGCTTTCATTTCTTCCTGTGCACTGTTGTTAATTTACACCCTTTGATATTTTCAAGCCATTTATTGCTCCTGTCAGGACTAAATAAACACTGAAACTACTATATAATTATTATAGTATTAAAGGTTATGGGAGACTTGCAAACATATAAAAAAGAAATAGACCTACCCATTTACAGCTGTAGGGAAGCTGAGGCAGTAAAGTAATTCAGACGTATCTTAATGTTCGGAGGCAGCACACCTTTACCCTGTTGTTTTTTCAGTTTAATGTTTGGGTTCCAGAGCTCTCTGGGCTCTGCGATAAATGAAGCCACAGTTCAGGTAAGTGTGCTCAGAACTTCCTGAGGATTAGAGATCGCTTTTCTGCGATCACCCAGGCCACAGAGTAGGAAGTGGAAATGGCAAAGGGTCAAGAGAGTTCAAATGGCCTCTTTCGTGTCTGAAGACTGAGACAGAATCACGTGTGTTGGAGATCTACTGTATCTTTGTAAGCAGTTTCTCTTTGCTAGTGCTTTTCCTTCTGCGCAGTTCTTTCAGCTTCTGTTCATATCAAAGAGGACATCAGACGTTTGCTCCTTTGAAGCACAGAGGTTTTGTTTATCATGGCTGACACTGAATGTTATTTGCATGGACGGGATTGAATCATCAATGCTCTAACAGCCCACCCTCTCTCCCTGCTGTAATCTTTACAAATCCCACCATTGGGCTGATGAATTTTCCAAATGTGGCATTTTGCCGAACCAAACTGCTCAGTTGCTCAGTTGATTATCGGCCTAACTGAAATTGCCATGATTATCTGGCATCCGGACTTTGATTTCCAAAACTGTTCAGAAGCACATGATCCGCTGCTTTTATCTCAACAGAGTTAATTTATCTAACAATGCTGTGCAGCAGCAGCAGCTTGTTTTTGTTCCCACTGGTTTTGTCTAATTTCTGCCAATCGGCAGAGCAGAACATGGCTGTGTCTTAGTGAACCTTTGTTCTCACTTTAACCTTTGTTTGTTGATTGTTCAATGCATCAGTCGCTTTTAAAGCAAAAAGTCATATGTCTGGTTTTATCTTCTTGAATGTGATGTTGGGTTGATCGGCAGATTAAAAAAATGAATTTGAACATGTAAAAAGGTTGTTTTTTTCCAATCTACAACACCAATGGGGACGTTGTAAAATCTACATAAAGACAGTGTAACACCTTCTCTTTTATTAACAACAGTCTGTAAACGTCTGCAGACTGAGGAACCAGCAGCTGCAGTTTTAGAAGAGGAATTCTGTCCTATTCTTGCCTGATATAAGATTCTCACTGCTCAACAGTCCTGGATGCACCAAACTCTTCTAGTACAAAGTCATGTTGTTGTCATAGATACAGTATGTGGTTTAGCATTGCCCTGAAATATGCAAATCCTTCTCTTAAAAGACGTCTTCTGGATGGAGCTTGTGATGTATCTTTCAGCATTGCTGAAGTGTTTCCAGATGTGCAAGCTGTCCAGTCCATAGGCACTAATGTCCCCCATACCATGAGATGCAGGCTTTTGAACTGATATCTTATAACAAGCTGAAGGTTCCTCTGCTCTTTAGTCCAGAGGACTCTGCATCCGTGGTTTCCAAAATGAAGTTTTGATTTATCTGACCACAGAACAGTTTTCCACTTTGCCACAGACCATTTGAAATGAGCTTTGTCTCAGAGAACACATCTGTTTCTGGATCATGTTCACATATTCATCTTAGCATGATAGAGCTTTAACTTGCTCTTTTGGATGGTGGCTCAGCGAACTGCGATTTTTGGGAGAATTCCTGAGCAGAGCAGGATGATGCCCATCTAGTGAGACTCTGACTCTCTAAAATACTTTTATACACAATCACCTGTTGCCAATTAACCGAATTAGCTACAAAATCTCTTCCTTGTTAGTATCACTTACTTACCTTATTATGTTTTCTCACATTCTGTTTGTATGTAGATTTTACACAGTATCAGCTACTTTTCTGGAGCTGGGGTTTTATTATCGTTATTATCAGGACACTGCTTGACAATATTAAGTCACAGAATATTATGTGACTTAATATATGTTTGCTGGGCAATTAAAAACCCTTGGGGGTGCGTGGTGACGTATTGGTTACCACGGGTCGACTGGGTGCTTTTCTGTGTTTAGTTTGGATGATCTGCTAATGTCAGTGTGAGTCTGCAGGTTCTCTGGCTGCATCCCACCACTTAGATTAAAGTCCATGTTTACTACCATGTACTCATGTGCGTGGTCTTTTTGAGTAGCCTAACACACCGTGAAAAATATGTCATACCAATTGTTGACTAAAGCGTAACTCTGGAAATAAAAGCAGTGAAACTTTAACACTGTGTACATAGAGCTGATTAATAATGAAATAAATCGTCAGTCGCAGCCTTACACAGAGCAGTAATCCTGTTCACAGCTAACCTAGAATAAGAGGACACCACCATGGGGATGAATGGCTGTTGCAGCATAAGAGCCAAGTAACACAAACACGGACTCTTTGTCCCCTTCAGAGTCTTCTGCTCTCTGTGGGTAACAGATGATGGATGGTCTGACATTTGCAGACGTGCTTGTTTGGGTGTTTCGCTGCAATATGCAACTTAATTGCTGCGTGGATGGTGCAACATTACTGGTACTAAATGAGAACCACGTGACACAACATTACATGTGGAACACAGAGGGTAGGCCTTCACACTGCAGAGCACAACGCTCTTCTTGACATTTTTAATATGGCCACAGTATCAACACATGTTGTAATGGCGTCGATCCATGGCTGTGCTGTCCTGAGTGCACACAGGCTCCCTCTGCACTGACAGCACCGCTTCTCTTTTTACAGTAGACTGTGGAAGTTATTCCTGTTCCCGTTCGATGCCTTAGAGACCAAGAGATGGAGAATGACTAGACTTATTAGAGTATATATCATAGTTTTCCCTGAGATATTATTCATTTCAGACAGCACTGGGATATTCACTGCTCTCCTAGGTCTTTCCTCACCTCTGGGACCGCTTGCAGTTGCTCGGATGGAACACAGAGATGGAACTTATTGGAGTTTAATATAAACATTTTCCAAGAAACAAATATTCAATCCATTCTGCCTATTTAATCCTGCATATTCTTTTAGATTGTGGAGGGTAGAGGGTGAAGGCTGTGGAGGAGTGGCAGGAGTCGCACGGGAGTTCAGATGGATCAAAATCAGTTATTAGGAGCTTGGACGGCAGTAAACAGGCAGCGTAATTTCTGCTCAGATTTATGACTTGGCCTCAAGGAGCCTTTACAGCACAGAGACGACCCCTCTTACCTCAGCAGCTAAAGGTTATTGTAAATCACACCCCTCCTAACCTCTACACCATCACACTCTCTCTCACACACATCCATTCACACAAACACCCTCACTGACCTTTCATTTTGTCTTTTTTTTTTTTTTTTAAATCTGCTGTGCGTATCTACTGAGTTGTACCGGAAATAATCCTCTCCAATCTACAAGTCGCTGCTTTTCAATTTGCTGTCGCCTTCATCTGGTCTCAGTAAAGGCTCCAGCGCACTGACCTGATGTAACATCAACCGACTCTGCAGCTCATTTATTAAACAGTTTAACTGGTCAATTGTGAAACTAACTATTAACTAACTATGTAGTCTGAGAGTATTGACGCCTGGCTTGTTTTTAGTTAATGGATAATTATGAGTGATTCATTTCTGCTGGGTTTATTATCCTCCTATGGGAAGTGTCATTACATTTTATGTGGATTTTTACAGAGGACACGAACAAAGAGAAGTAAAATCAGACAGATTCAGTGTTCTTATGTTGGCAATGAAAATGCAATCACACTACGTCCTATAGTTTTGCTGCATCCGTACTGAATCTTTCTACTCGATGCTCTTTGCTTTGAGCAGCTATTTGAAGTTGTAATAGGTTCACAACCTGCCAGGTTTCTCCTTAATATAGTTCGCTAATACTAGAATATTCATGGCGTTAAGGTTCAACATTGGTCCTGCAGGTGGTACAACAGCAATATTTCCATTATCAGTTGAGTTGATTGGTGTCCTTGATGTTACTTTGCCAGAGAGAACAGAAATGCAGCCACGTGTCTCTCGATGCGAGGAGCTATTGATGAAAGCACGCTGGACTCTGTTGTAACACTAGTCACATGCCTTCAACTCTCCAGCGTGTCGTTGTGAAGAAGAAGAAGAAGAGGAGAAGCTCGCTCAGCACGTATAAGCTTCTTGAATATTTAACGTCGAGGAAATGAGGCTGCTGAGCTGAGCTGAGAGTTGTGTGATTCTTCCTCGAGGTCTCTGTGGCTCCACTGTGTTCGATCCAGATTCTCCTTTACCAGCAGAATGTGGGCCAAGAATCAGCTGGCTGGACTGTTGTTGTTGTTGTTGTGATGTAATAAGGTCTCAGCTTTTTGTAACCTATATGTTCAAGATCTGCAGTTCTACCAGTTTCATTAACTACTGTGGTCTATAGAACGAATCTTCCCTAACCAGATGAAAAAACAAATTTGATTTTTAGTATTTCATTATATACACATGTTATGTACTATTTACAGTACACACAGTAAAAATGCAGATAATAAATAAAAAATAAGCTTTACCTCTCCCATCTATTAAATAAAAGAGAAAAACTGGGGGAATCGTTGGTATTGACGGCGGCGAGCTGATGTCGTCATTAGTTCACGGCTGCCTTTGCTCCGTCCTCCTTTTTGGTCTCACACTTTAAATACAAAGCTGTGAATTAAATATTAAAGATCTACAGTGGAGCTTTCTGAGCGCTGGTTTGTAATAACTGAGAACATCACAATGAGACTTCTGTTTGAGCTCGTTGCTGATGCGATTCTCTGGTGCTTCCCCTCACCACAAAGTAGAGTCACGTTACGTTCACAAAGAACTCTTTCTGCAGTTTGAAGGCCTCTCGTGGTGAAAGTTGTGAGAACTGAAACACAGTTTAAAGGTTACACTCTAAAGTCTTTTTGACCCTTTTTCAATCGCATTTGCTGCCTTTTTCTTAAACTGCTGTTGGTTTCAGATAACGTTATCATCCGTTCCTGCTGAAGCAGTGCTAAATCTTGGCTAGGAGCTGGAGGTGGTTTTCGAGCTGCTTTCTGTGTTTCACTTGGTGAATCAGCCTGCCGTCAATCACACCACCACTTCTCTGTCTGACCTGAGAGTGATGCACAATTTCTGGAGTTTGTTTTTAGCCTGAACCAACGACTCCAGAGGCACAGCTCCGTTTCTGACAGTCAGATCAGTCAGGGAGGAAGCTTTGTCCACCATTTTACTTAGAGTTCACCTTCTAGGCAGACTTCATGCTCACACACACTTATATTCACACACTCTACTTGACATATTGCAGTGCTAGGCACTTCCCTGGTAATGAGAAGTGGGGAAGAGAGAGAGGGGTGTGGAGGGGCAGTGCTACAGAGAGAGGCTTGGGGCGAAACCTCAGCTCATACAAGCGACATTTTCTACTTCCCAGCTAATGACTGTAAACTAAAGCGGTAACATTTTGTCACAACTGATAAATTGTTAGAATGCTACCACACAAAATGCTTATTATTCTTATTTAACAGTCAGTCTACAATTAAAACTTCCTAATAGTCATAAATTAGGAAACGCTCACAGCTGGGCAGCAGCTGCTAACGTAGAGGAAGGGCATCATTGCTCTTCCCTGAGGGAGTTCTTTGTTGTATACACTGTGTGTGTGTGTGTGTGTGTGTGTGTGTGTGTGACACTCTTCTTCAGCCTGGCATGTAAAACCAGCTCACTTTACTTGTGCATTAAACTCTAGGTCTTTGTGCATTCCATATCATCATAGTTCATCCATATCTCTATCCATATTCCATCCTACCTTTATTTATGAGAGCAGTAGCTGAGAGGCAGAGGCACTGAAAATTCACCAGGCTGTTTTTCCTTGAGAAAAAGAAAGAGCTCTCGCCCGTAAGCTGGCTGGGATAGGCTCCAGCACTCCCGTGACCCCTGCGGGGACTAAGCGGTATAGAAGATGAATGAATGAATGAATGAAAAAGAAAGAGCAAAATAAATGTAATCAAAATACAACAAACTTCCATTTGCTGCATTTCAATGTTATGAATAATTCAGAGTGGATAGGCCTATACTGTAAGCAACCATTGCTAAGAATACTGTATCACACCTCATGTTTTTTGTTATTTAAGTTTGTACAGTAGGTTATGGATGTTGTGTTAACTTGTAGATTGAGTGTGTCAGTGTAGAAGTGCAAACAAATAACTTGATTTTCAATGTTTTGTATTATTTCCTCGAAAAATTCACATTTATTAATTTGATACACAAACTATTTTAGAATAAGTTTTAGAAATAGCATTTTGTTTTCTTCATGAGACACTGGATACCATGTTTATGTCTGTGTGTTACATTTGCGGGTGAAGCTAAGGGGCAGCTAGCTTAGCCAGCTTAGCTTAGCTCCAGCCAAGTTTAAAAATCACAAACTGTTGTTTTCCTTCACCATTTGTAGTCACATTAAACAAATGATTTATATTTTTTATATTAGCTGGTAGGTAAACTGTTCACAGATCAAAGCTAGCTGCTTTAAAGCAACAATAATTAACTCCTGGCTCTTGCTTTATATTCAACAAAGTTAAATTAATTTGTCTAATCATAAATTTTCATGTAGAAACTAAGGCTGCAGCTATCAATTATTATTATAGAAATTGCATCGATTATTTCAAAGAATTATCGAGGAATAAATTAAGAAATAATTTTATTTTATGAAGTAAATCTACAAAAAAATGAACAACTAATTTGTTAAAATTTAATTTTTATACAGCTTAAAGCTTTTTAGGAAAAAAAAAATCTAAAATGTAAATAATATTAAATAAATAATCTGTTTAAATTGTACAGCTTTACTTTGAGAACTGTATGTTTCTCCACAGTGTAGCTGTGCGACGGCAGTAGAGAGAAACATGGTGTATATAACTGTATATAACCTTTTTATTTTCTCCAGCTGCAAAATACATTCATTCAGTGCATTCATTAGCTAGTTAGCTTCCTCAGCCTTCTTTCTAAATAATGCTGGAGTATAATAATTGTGCTGGTTCAGAGCAGACATTCAGTGGCCACCGTATGTGTGAAATGTTTGAGTGGAGCCAATAATCTGTCAAAGTCGTGACAGTGTGACCTTTAGCAACACGCAGTCTTAAAAACATCACTTCCCTCCGTCTTCAGTTCAGCCCTTAGAGAAACAACTGTGGTTTACAGAACAGCTCTAGAGACACAGAGTCTAATGAAGGCTGTTGCTGAAGAAGCACTGAAGCAAATGGTGCAGTTTTTTGAGAGGAGGTGACTGTGATTGGCTGCAGTCCTTCAGGAGGGAGAGTTTAGAGCTACAAGCTTCTCACATACTCACACGTTTTAAAAATGGACAGAAATGTTTTCTCTAACCACACAACAGCTTTATGTTATTTCAGAGATCATTTAAGATGATGACAGTGAGGAAACTCACTACGGGACATTTAGCAAAGTTCTTTTTAAACATACGTTTTAATTCTGTGCCTGATGAAACATTGAAACTCATTTCGGTCCAGTGCTACAGTCTTAAAAAAGGATCTGTGTGTAATCTGCACTGCAAGTCTGTTGTGTTAGACTGAATCAGATGAGTCTAATCAAGCGTGAGCACTACAAAATATTAATAAATGATGGCATAATGAAGTGGTGATCATCAGAACACAGATGTAATGATGTTTGTTGCGATTAGAGAATAACCCTGAGCGCCGTTACGGCTGCTCTGGGCTTCCATCGCACCTTCCTGCTGCTCCACGAGGACCATTACAACAGATTTACTGGAGTTAATTCTGCGATGGACCAAACCATGCAGGTCTGGGACTTTCCCTTCATCCCATGTTGGGACCATAGACCTGAAATCAGGTCCTTTATCACAGAAGGAAATCCACTTGTCTTTTTCAGCCGCTCCAGTCGCAATACAGAGCGTCAGAGAGACAGTAGTAATATGGGGATTATCGTGGTGTATGGCGTCGCGGTGCAGAGGCTTTGCCGCTCCATGAGGTCTGTAAGGATTTGTTGCGCTTTGCAGCTATGAGGCACAATATTGCCACAGTCCCTGGAGTTCGTCTGTAACACAGTTATTGTCCTCGTCCCCTGAAGGGCAACCGAGGACAGACTGAATTACAATGTGTGCTCAGACTGATGGATCACTTGTTGTCTTTAGCTGGCAGCTCTGAGAATTGCTTTATTAGTATGTAGCTAAATGAAATTATGATAATAAGACGGATGCATCTCATTTGAACTAGTTGCATGTGCGTTTTTCATTTATTTAGGAAGAAGAACAAAGTATTTAACTTACTCTGATGTAAATCCAAGAAAAGCCTGAGCAGTTCACTTACTGATTTTAATTTCAGTTTATCGGTCAAATACTAACCAAGTCGTCTTTTCTCCTCCGATTGTGAAAGCTGGCGGATCAGTGTGTTTAGGAAACAGTCTGGGATTAATAACAGGAGCGTGAATGTGGTTCAGATGATTTGCTGTGTCAGGATCCATCTGCAGAAAACTGGACAGACTGAAGCAGCTGATCTGGAAGGAGAGGAGAAGATACAGATACTTCTGTGTTCTCATAGTCTCACTTAAAACAGAACTAAATGTTCACGGAGCCTCATCTTCCTACTGCTTCTTCTTCTTCTTCTTTCCCTGCTCCTCTTGTTCTTCTTCACCTTTTTCTCCTCTTCTTCTACCTCCTTCTTTCTCTTCTTTCCTCTACTTCTTCTCTTGCTCTTCTTCCCTTCTTTCTTCTCACGAATCGTTTTATTGTATTACACATCCTCCTCCTCCCTCTGTCTTCTCTTCACCTTCTTCTCCTTCACCTTCTTCACCTCCTTCTTGTCCTCCTTTTTCTTTTTTTTCACCTTCTTCTTCACATTCTACTTCTTCTTCCTCTTCTTCGCCTTCTTCATCTCCTTGTTCACCCCTTTCTTATATTTCACCTTCTTCCTCTTCACGTTCACCTGCTCTTCTTCTACTGTTTCTCCATCTCCTTCTCTTTCATCTTCTTCACCTTCTTCCTCTTCTTCTTCTTCTGCACTTTTCTCTTTTCTTTTTCTTGTTGTCCTTCTCCCTTCCTTCACTTATTCATTGATGTTTTTGATTTTCATTATCATCTTCATCATCCTCATCATTATTACCAGTAGTAGCAGTAGTAGTGGTAGCAGTAGTAGTAGTAGTAGTAGCAGTAGTAGTAGTAGTAGTAGCAGTAGTAGTAGTAGTAGCAGTAGTAGTAGTAGCAGTAGTAGTAGTAGTAGTAGTAGTAGTAGCAGTAGTAGTAGTAGTAGTAGTAGCAGTAGTAGTAGTAGTAGTAGCAGTAGTAATAGCAGTAGCAGTAGTAGTAGTAGTAATAATAGCAGTAGTAGCAGTACTAATAGCAGTAGTAGTAGTACTAATAGCAGTAGTAGTAATAGCAGTAGTAGCAGTAGTAATAGCAGTAATAGCAGTAGTAGTAGCAGTAGTAGTAGTAGTAGTAGCAGTAGCAGTAGTAGCAGTAGCAGTAGCAGTAGTAGTAGCAGTAATAGCAGCAGTAGTAGTAGTAATAATAGCAGTAGTAGTAGCAGTAGCAGTAGTAGCAGTAGCAGTAGTAGTAGTAGTAGTAGTAGTAGTAGTAATAGCAGTAGCAGTAATAGCAGTAGCAGTAGTAGTAGTAGTACTAATAGCAGTAGTAATAGCAGTAGTAGCAGTAGTAGTAGCAGTAATAGTAGTAGCAGTAGTAGTAGTAGTAGTAGTAATAGCAGTAGTAGCAGTAGTAATAGCAGTAGTAGTAGTAGCAGTAATAGCAGTAGCAGTAGTAGTAGTAGTAGTAGTAGTAATAGCAGTAGTAGCAGTACTAATAGCAGTAGTAGTAGTAGTAGTAGTAATAATAGCAGTAGTAGCAGTACTAATAGCAGTAGTAGTAGTACTAATAGCAGTAGTAGTAATAGCAGTAGCAGCAGCAGTAGTAGTAGTAGTAGTAGTAATAGCAGTAGTAATAGCAGTACTAATAGCAGCAGTAGCAGTAGTAGTAGTAGTAGTAGCAGTAGCAGTAGCAGTACTAATAGCAGTAGTAGTAGTAGCAGCAGTAGCAGTAGTAGCAGTAGTAGCAGTAGCAGTAGCAGTAGTAATAGCAGTAGTAGCAGTAGTAATAGCAGTAGCA
>OMLM01010123.1:0-23404 GCA_900302695.1 Helostoma temminkii | reverse complement strand
TTACTTAAAAAAATGACATAGTGCCAGTACCTGATAGCAATAGTGTTTAACAAATGTTGGAACAGCTTTAGAAGCCCTGTCGCCCTAATACTAAATTCTTGTAGATGTGCTCATATTCATCTATTACACTGTGATCCCCATGCCTTGTTTTCATATTATTGTGATTATACACAGAAATAATACTTTTAAATGAAACTTAGCAGTTGAGTATCATGGTTGAGATTTGTCATCTTGTTTGATTATGTTTTCAAATGTCCTCAACCTTTTTACATCAGAGAGAAAATACTGAGAATCAGTTACAGAGCAGACAACGTAATGTAGGAATACAGACTGTGTGCCTGCCATTTTGGAAGTGAGATAAGGACACTATTATCCTTGCCGTGCTGTGCTAATGGACCCAATTCTTCTACCAAATACAATTTAGCACATTGCTCCTTCTAATAAAACACCAATTAGAGGCACTTTACACAGAAGACTGTAACAAGTAAGAGAGATGGATAACTGTTGAGCAAACTACTGTGAGGTTGATACTCCACTGTTGGTGAGAGAAACATACTGTTAGAAAATGTATGGATCTGTGGAACAGAATGAAATAGCTTATAAGCTGCCTTTAACTTCTGTATATACATAGGTACATAGGTACATAAGTATATATAATTGATTCTCAAAGAGTCAAAGTCCATTTGTCCAGCACTTATCACCAAATACCCACTAAAATAATGGCATTTCTATCAGCTTCAGCTGTACATAATGGCATGTATCCTACATGTTAGTACTGTAAACTGTCCTGCTAAATATAGCATGAATGTATCCACATTCTAATAATAGTTGCAGCCTCATCATTTGAGTTTGTAGTAAAAGCTTTAACATTGCTTGTGTATTATTGTCTTTCAGTCATTGTGTTTCATTACAAGATGCTTAATTTAAACTTTTTAAAATGCACGTGCATTTTGTGACTTTTAGTCGAATCTAATTTTTCCAGTCATATTTCATGACTGAAAACTGTCTTTAAAAGTGTTCAAATCTAGTCTTGTCTCTTTTTGTGAGATAAATATCATCACACCCCTGCCTGAAACATTATTATTTTTTTACTAAGCCTTTGATCCTGGAACATAGTAAACTCTGTAAATGTGCCATCAGAATTGAAAATGTGTTGGAAAATGGATTCTTTGTCTGTTGCCATTGCTGATGTTTCTTCCATTTATTATAATTTTTTTTATTTTTATTTTGTAAAACTTTGCTTATTATAGGAAAAGACATGTAGACACTTCTCATGTGGTCCTTGTCAGTTATACAACAAAAGATTTATACCCTCTACATCTGAAAGTGATATAATGGTGATAAGATGTTTTTGTTCTTTTTATGCTTGCTATTATATTTTTGTAATGTCTTTATATTCTTAGATTGAGACTTTACTTTGCTAAAGAACTACAGACAGAGATTCCTGAAGTGATAGTGGGAGGAGGGGGTTGGAAACAGAGTTTTGTCACTTCATGAGAATAAATGGATACTGTTCCTTAGCTCATTTTAACGCTTCATAAACTCTTCTCTCTTGCATCCTCTCCTGCCTTTCTCTTTCTTGCAGTAACTCGCTCCCTCTGCTTTCATTTCAAAGGTACATGCCTCAGAGGTTTGAGTAATAGTCCCAATCGTCTGTCAGATTTCATATGGAGGCAGCTTTTTTTTTTCCCCCTTTTTTTCCCGCCTTGCTAAAGCAGCAGCCGACCACTGGCCCCTAGTTAAAGGGAAGACATACAGAAGAAGAAATCCTTTTTGGACAACTGGAAGAAAAGAGAGACAAGACTGCAGATAAATACAAAGTGTCATAATGAGCTTCAAGACACATGACTGGACATGAAGTAAAATTCATGCCATTTCAGTGTACCCCCTACTCATTAACCACAAGTACAGTATCACCTATGGGTGAGTGATATTGGCAAAAAATAAAAAATAAAAAATAATTTGTGCATATTGCAGAGACAGGGTGGTGCAACTGGTGGTATTTCTCCAGAGCGGCTAATGCTAGTGCTGCTGGCCAGTGTTATCCCATATTGCTGTTGGATGATGCTTTGACGCTTTACGTCTCCGACACAGTTTTGTTCTGCCCTCTGCACCATGTCATAACCCACCAGGAGTGTATTAGGTCCTGATGTGTCTCGTTAAATGCTTTAGTTAAGTTATAAACAGCATGGATCAAAGATTTGTGACTGATTTAATTGTTAAAAAATGTACTGATCCTCATAATTACAGTATTTAATATCTAGCTGTGCTTCAAATACAGAGTAGGGATACAGGAAAAAAAACCTGGTGAAAAAAGGTGGTTATTAGATGAATTAAAGCACTAACTGATTAGTGATTTGAATGTTTTCAGAAGCGTTCAGAAGTCAAATTAGACTCAGCGCATATCGTTAGCG
Source organism: Helostoma temminkii (assembly GCA_900302695.1). Lineage (NCBI taxonomy): Eukaryota > Metazoa > Chordata > Actinopteri > Anabantiformes > Helostomatidae > Helostoma > Helostoma temminkii. The sequence goes on along the minus strand of OMLM01010123.1, from coordinate 20,990 downwards.
GAGATCTACATCTGGGACTCTTCTGAGACGTGCCGCATTTGTTGGGAACACAACCAAATCAAAAATAAAATGTCCAGAAGACTAAAAAATAGGAAGGATTCAGCTCATTAATCTGATGAAGGAGTCTGGTGCAGACTGGAGATGAAAAGCTGTGGTTCACAGTTGCTGTTTAGTTTAGTCACTGCTCTGAAGAACAAATACTGACATGAACATGTCTTCACCAACCATCCTGACTGCTGTTTAAAAATGTGGCTCACCAAAATAACTATGATAACTATGATAACTACGATTATGCATAAATATCATGTTTTAAATGTTATCACAGCACAATAATCACTTTCATTTATTATTATTTTCATTAAATGAAACTTAGGTACCAGGGAATTATCACCTGGCTTCGGCAGCAGGCTGATAATAGCTGGTGGATCTGTATTAGAGTATAACATGACCTGATCTGTACGTCTTCATGACTGATAGCCCTACATCCTTTTTTTTCACCAAAGACTAAAAATCAGAAAAGTCTAGATTGTGGGTGTTATGATGTTTAATGATCCTGACAAACTGTGTTGTTTCTTGTTTGGAACCTCCTAAGACAAAAAATAGCTTAAAAAACCTGAAAAGAGATCATTAATTCAGAATTTTGAATAAGAAAAATAGATGCCTGAAACAAGTTCACTAGTTCAAGAGATTTTATTCTAATAAAAAACCCATTTAAAAATTCACAGACTTCAAGATGAGGGAACCGGAGTGTTAAGATGCTACAGTAACTCAATGCTAATTCCCATGGCACTCTATAGAGTCAGCACATCAGACCTGAGAGGAGTGGGTATCTATATCAGCCATTTTGCTCAACAAAGTTTGGCTCAATTTAATCACTAAAGGTAGTTACTAACCATTTTTTCCTTTTATATAGCTGTAGCTAGAGCAGGCTGGCTTTGCTTTCTCATGAAATTAGTTCTGCTGTAAACCTGTATGCCCTGTGTTAGCTTCAGTACATAGTCTCCCCTATAAACAATCATTCTACTTTTGCCAGAATTGTTTCAGCACACAGTGTACTCAGTGCGATGGAGACTATTTATAGCTGCCTGCTGAGTTTGGCAACACTGCTGCAGACTGGTTGAAAAACATATTGTATTTTAGTTTTCACATTGCTTTTATACTGGCCTAAGATATGAAAACCACAAAATATTGGGAATATGATATATTATGAGGTCAAAAAGGGTGAATTCTAATATATGTTTATTATTGAGGTCATAGTGGGTCGTGGTGTATTAGGCCCTTGTAATGTTATGGCCATCCTATTTAAAAATGAATGAAGGGGCCAAAACATCATGAACACCTCTATATATAATGCTCTCAGTCAGTGACTGACAACTGACCATTGAATAGCATGCTAATAGCCATACCAAACACAGATATCAGGTTTCCTCTGCACCTAACATTTAGGGAGCCCATGTGAACTGTTCTTTTTCACATAGAGAGTCAGAGACAAAAAAAGGTAAGTGTTTTTTCTTCCGATAAAGTATAGTGAAATACATTCTTGGCTTGCATGTAGAAAATCTATAAGTGCCATGCTAGAGCTAATGCTTGCCATTCAACATTGACCATTCTTTTAAAACTGACACAGCAAAAACGAGAATGAGGTAGAAAGGAAAACAGACGGACTGAGAGCCTGCAGTCCACCAGCCAGTCAGCCAGCAGTAAGTAATTTGGACTAAAAAGGTCAGAGCAGCTGATGGCTCCATCCATCTAAAATGGCAGCTGACCTGTGAGTGTGGGTTTGGGGTCAGGGTTGATTAGAGCAGGAGAGTGGTATACCACAGCTTCACAACAACAGGCATCTAATTAGAGCACAACACATAGCATAACTATGCATAGCTGGTGTTTCTGCTGTGATTACAGTTTGTCTGAAATTTACCAGAATGCACTAGACATGCTTGTCTGTCTTCATTCTTCTCGTTTCATTAGGTCGATGACTCGCCCAGACCTGCTCCATCATCTCATCCCCAGCGAGGAGTCACAACAGGCTTTTTGATGGCTCAATTCATCTGGCGTGGCAGCTGACCGCTGCAAAAGTACTGTACAGCGAACAAGAGAGAAGGAAAGAAGAAACAAGGAAACACAGACACCGTGTGACCAAAGATGAATGAAAAAGTAGAGAACAATCAATGCAAGAAGAAATGTCCAGACAGAAAAGAAAACTCAAGCTTGTATTTAGAACCAAGGTGTGTATTATGAGTTTTGTTTGAATGTGCTGTACCTCCATCAACATCTATTGCCTGTCTCCACTGCAGGCTGTCTGCTGATGGCTCCATCCATCTAACATGACACCAGCCTGTGAGAATTGCTTTGGGGTCGTGATGGGTCAAAGCTAGAGAAAAGGAAAGATAGAAACACAACGAGACAGAAAAAGAACGATGGGGTCACTGTTCTTTAATACAGCATATCACGATCAGCGGTATCTAGGAGCAGTGTTAACGCAATATGCCCTCTTCACATTTGTCTAAAATGAAATGCATTATTGGCTTTAAAAGAAGCCCTATTGCATATCATCATGTAAGTCACATATAACTGACAGTTGAACAGCATGGTAGCAGTCAAATCACCTGAAAGAAAGAAAACATCAAAACAGTCCAGTAAGGACAGGAATCATGTGACCCCAACTAGCTAATGACCACACAGTGCAACACCTGGAGAGTCCAACCATCAGTTAGAACTGAAGTAAAGATGGAACATTTCAAGTTTATTTACAATCAGTCCAAGAAGGAATGCAGGTTAATATTAGAAAAATGTTTCCCTATCGTACCAGTTTATACAAAACACATTTACTTGTTGACTGAACAAATTGATAATATACACAACAGTGGTTCACACCTGATGCCTTATCAGCCACAGTTTGTCTACATGGTTCAACAGGAAATATATTCTATTTCCATACGATCGTGTTGGTGTTTCATCTACCCCTACTCTCTCCCGTTTTACCCCATTATGACAAGATAAATAATAATAATAATAATAATAAACATGCATCAGTGACTGTTCTCAACTTTCACTGAGCCCCAAAACATCATCATATCATCATATTTCCCCCTTATCCCTCTTATTCTCTAGCAAAAAAAAAAAAAGAAAAAAATTCTTACAATTTAATCTTACTCAATCTGCCTTTTTAAAAAAACCCTTTAATAAGCAGTCATCATATTTATGCAGAATTAACAGATTTGGAGAACGTTTATGAACGCAGTGTCAAGCTGCAGAATGTTGCAATGCTGCTCCAATAATGATAACCATAACCCTAACCCATATTCTTATCACCATCTCTGATTTAAACTGGGCAGAAAGAGGACCTATATGCAAACACACAGGAAGATAGAAACAGGATAAATTATGAGGAATAACAAATTCAGGGATTGGCTGGAAGTCACAACTTGTTATACAACCACGCAGAGAACCAAGGGAAAACAGACAGCTAATGTCTATTTTTGTAAGGTAATGAGAAAAAAGGACGTGCTGGCTGGAAGTGAAGTGAACCATGACACAATCTTATTGGAATGAAAAGTGGCTTTTGAAAAAAATTCTAATTGCAATTAACTGCAAGCAAAAGTGGATTTGGCTGTATTTATCTTTCATGACTACATGACTGTAGTCAATTTGTTAAATAATATAAGTGTTAAGTAGAAACATTATGAACTTCCTCAGAATGAATTAATCATGTACTGACCCAGGGTGTTAGTCCACAACACTGTGTATCACACTGTTTGATGACATTTGTGACTCTGTGTTGCATGTGTATAGTCAATAGCTCATATAACTCTCTAGAAACTAGCATACAAGCAGCATGTGGCCTCATTCAGTGGCTCGCTGGACATTTCTTCCCTGACATTCCTTATATTCCCACATGTAAACATGCATTCTCAACACATTCTTTCATTTCTCCTGTGCCTCCTCATCACCAGAGTAACAGCATCTTTCTGTGCACAAACAGACCTGCAGCTGGTTTTCAAACATATTAAATACAGACACGATAATACCCACTGCAATCATTTCAGCATTGACATATCACATTGATGTGCTCACTGGACGTATTTGTATTTTCTCAAAAATGCCCCATTTGCGTATTTATGAAGACAAAAGTGCACCTTGTACACCATTTTGCTCATTTGAGAGATGCAGTCCTCTGTGCACACACTCAGTAAATCAGTCTGTGCCATTCTTTGAATTGTTAGAAATATCCATGGGATTTGAATGGGGTTTTCAGAATATCCAGGTTCAACCTAACAGTCCTGAACTGAATAATGAGAAACAATCTTAACTCCACACTGCAGGTTTTTCACATTTTTCCACAAACATGATGAATGTGTTTAGAAATAAATTACTGATTTTGTTTTACCCAGACAATGAATGCTGGTTATTTAGATAACTGTTTCAGTTGTATGATATTACTATGCAGTGAGAGGAAGCCTAACTGTTACTCATTTTAGAATAAAATAAAAAAAAACTACAACTAACTCTATAGCCTGTAATTGTCTGGAACAGAGACATTTTGGACCAACAGCAGACAGAGTGGTTTCGAAGTATGTAATGACATTGTGGTTAAATAATCAATCTTAAGTCTGTTTTGCAGGACTGTACTGTATATTAGTGCTGGGTGATTGCTTTTCTTTATCTATCTATTCAATTCAATTTTAGTAATAGTTTATAACAAGCAACTGAGCAACCACCCTATCATTCAAAGTCCTTTACATAAAAGAAAACATCAAACCAAACGTGTATTTATGTACAGTTTCAAAGCTGGCCTCTTTAAACCAATTTCACATCAGACCTACTGACATTTTAATTATTTAATACTTCACTATTTGTCTAAATAATGCATCTGGCTTGTTCATCCATCTGGGCATTAAAAATGCCCAGTGATACATTTGTCTCTTGGCAAAACTAGAGCTATGCTCTGGGATCTGGTAGGTCATGGCTGGATAGATGAAAACTGAGGGCATCACTGAACTTGTATCACTAAACATCAGTGTGAATATCATGACAGGTGTATTCACTCGTTTCAGCTCTTTTAAACTGTAACCTGATTTAAAATTAAACTTTCACAGTTTTTAGCCACATTAAAGCTCTGAGTGTGAATCAAAGTGGAGAACATTGCTTTAGAGTCTTGGGCTCGGTCTGTGAATCTGCTATATCCACGTAACGCACAATAGATAATGATAAATAACTGAACTTGTTGTCACCACATCCCAGGGAATCACATCAAGCCTTGTAGGATACTCGGGCCAAAATTGAAAGGATGCATTACATCACAGAAAGAGAAATCATTATTCATTATTTATTATCAATTATTATGGTCGATCTGTGACCGTGACCATAGTCAATCAAGTCTTTTGGTGTGATTAAAACACACTGATGAGCCAAAACATTAGGTAATCCCTGTCAGGTTGGGTGGTGGTGGCAGCAGGCTCAGGAAGCTGACATCCCTCTTTCACAGCCATGATTTCCAGCTCTTCCTGGGGGATCTTGTGGTGTTTGGAGGCTAGATGAGATATAATTTTAGTCTTCTTCAGGATATTCTACTATTTGGATGTATGGTATGCTTCCAATGGAAAGGTCCAAGGGGCATTTGATAGGTTGCCCAAACCACCTCAACTGGCTGTCTCAGTCTGTGTACAGAGAAGATATTTGCATAAAAAGAACAGAGTTGAGATAACATCAGTAGGTACAGAAGGAAGAAAAAGAAGTGGAAACAGGATGGTTATTTGCAGTCCCAGGAGAGAGCAGTGGCTGGGAGGACATGACAGACATCTTGGAGCAGCATTTTCAGTCCGTATGTTGCCTGTCAGGCATCAGAGCTTCGCCCTGTTGCACACACACCCAGGAGGACAAAGATTTATAACGGAGCTGTGCTGAACATGGAGAGCACACGTACACAAATACACCCACATATTGACAGACTCACACCCTTGCTCATGCATGGAAAGCCACACACACAGGAGAGAGGGGATTTACAACTGAAATGTTGTTAACATGGGGCCTCTTGTGGAGCACACACACGGGGCAGATTTTAAATCTGCAGTGCTGTACAACCCTAAAGCCTTTTTGTAGCATTTTAAACATTGTTACCGCCTGATTATTTCTTTTTGAAGCTGCTACAGGATGTTGAGTAATAACTTTAATATTTATGTTATAAGAGCATCAAGTCCTCGAACTATAACACTCAGGTAGGTCATTTGTCACAACTGTCTCTTATGACCAGAATGGTCATTTGTAAAAGTGCTCCCACATACGGCAGTAAGCGTTTGTCGAAAATGCACATCTTTGACATCAGGTGCCACAATTGTCAAGCTGTCTGGCACATTGGTAACAAAAAGGTGGCTGGTGTAAGCAACTGCAAACAAAACTATTTGGTTGGGATAAAGACATCTGGGTTAGGTTTAGGAACTAAATAAACATGGTTAGGCTTAATCTATGGTGGTCTTACTGCTTAACAGTTGGTTGCTAGTGCAGTCACCCCTTGATCCAGGGGTTGGAAGTTCAAGACCCGGCTGCTGCCATGTGCTAAAGTGGCCCTGGACAAGGCTCTGAACCCTACTATGTCCCCAACCACTGGAGGGTGCACAAGCTGGTGTAGTTCTGGTCCCAAACCTGGTAAAAACTAAAACTATATTGTACCTTTATGTGTTATTAAATGAATCTGTAGGATGTGTTGGTTTTGCCAGGCATAGTGATATTCATAAATGTAATCCAGTGAATTTATGAAAAATCTCATCTTATTAAATTAAACATCAGAAACATCTTCAAGTGTTTCAGCACTTCAACATTTATAGTTGGTGTATATGAAAATCACAGATTGTACATGTTTGTACATGCAGTCAGGCCACTTAGCCACACATTTATCTTTTTTCCTGCATTAATTGGAAGCTTGCATGCTTATTAAATTGTTGACTGAATTTCTTACCCTGTGGCTGCCTGTATTCTATTTAAAAGCCCTTAAATCCTAGACTAAGCAACATGAACATCAATGAGCATGCTTTTATCCTTCAACTGTGAATCATGTAACCATGCTATGGGCCTACGGTTTTGCCGCAATAAAATTAAATGGTTATACTAATTAGACTACTTAGTGCTAATAATAATAATGTGTAATTTAAAATGAACAGGGTCATAAATTTAATTACACTAGCCATCACTGAAGAACTGAGCCTACAGACCTTCATATTGAAAATCCTATTAAATGTGAAATATCTTTGAAATCGCCTGAGGACCATCAGCTCGCTTTGATTTAGTATTGAAAAATATTGTTGCATCAACACTAATTATCAGGCTAGAAGTGATTAATTTTCAAATCAAATGTTAAAAAAAAAAAAAAAATCAAACAAACCAAGCCTGAATTGAAAATGGTGAGAAAAGGCTGAAAATGTAAAACAGCTGACATCCACTTCAAAGCCCCGAATGTTCAACCTTATTAAACAGGCTAGAGAGTAAACTCATACAACAAGCAGGCCCTCATGTGGGGACTATTAATTGACAAAATGAGTTTGACGCTGGTTTGATAGATGTGCAGACCAAAGCAGAAGACAGACCTAATCACTCCGGCCCTAAATGGATTCATTATGACGACCGACCTGACATGCTGCTACTGCTGCAATGCAGAGAAAGGCAGAGGGTGTAGGGGAGGGAGTTGACTGGAAGCCTAATATAGCACAATGACAGCAATGAAATCAGCTTTTGCCTTACAACGGGACATTACACTGAGCTGAGAGTGGTGTACAGTGACGGAAAGACAGTTAACTGCAAGTTTTATATAGTCCCATAGGCATTACATGGTAATGGCTTATAGACCTAATTACTAGTATATTTGAATGTAATTTCAACTGTCGTGCACATAGTTTATCAGCTATAATTTGGTTGGGTTTACGTACAAAGACAACAGAGTGGGGTGGGGGTTAGGTTTCAAAGGGCATGTCCTGCATGTTGTTGACCCACGCATGTATACATGACACACTATCAGGCTTTTTCATGTGTCAACTGAGGTTTTAAAACACAGCTCCTAACAAATACACAAAATATGCAATTAAAGTACAGATTTAATTATTGTTATTAAATATTTTTTCATTTTCAAATGGAAATGAACAAACTGCCTCTGCCGCAGTCAACAGAACCACTTGATAACCAGCTTCATGATGCTGTGTATTTGAGATCGTCAATGTTGAGCCCAGCGAAGCCAAACTGAGCCAGGCTAAATTGAACTTGCTGATGTGCAGCGTTATTGTGTTTCAGATTAATTACAATCCTGCTGTCAGAGAAAGGGGTTGGGGTACTAATTGACAAATTAAAGTAGAGACACACACTGGATCATTAGCACTTCACAATATGAGCATGTTTGTGGCCCTTGAATTAAACAGATCTGGAGACATAAGGAAGTGCAAATATTTGCTTCAATTGTCAAAGTGCCAGCAGAGTGTCATCTCTAATATGAAGTATGAAGTGGCCTGAGAGAGGTCATTCCTCAAACTGGTTCCTCCCCAGGAACCCTTCACTACAGAGAATCACTTTACAGGAAGTCACTCTCATGGCTGCAAAGGACTCTTCATGTGAAGAGGACTTATGAATAAATTGGTTCATACAATGTTTACCCAACAGTGTAGGAGGATATTTTTCTGTTTAAAGGACAAAACTGGTGACCATCAACAATAAATTGATCCTGTTCTCCAAAAACCAAGCATCAATCCTCTATAGCGAAGACATCTTACTCCACTGTTTGTTTCTGGAGCTACATAATTACACAGTCTTCTCACGAATAATCTTTGTACTTTAACAAACCAGTTATCAGTGAAAGCTGAAACCTGTCGTTGTTTGTCATTCCAACCAGTAAATACATCTGTCAGCTGAAAATGAGAAGCTTATGCTGATCACTGAATGTCTTATCCATTTTCATTTGCTAATCATAATTTGAGTTTTGTGCACTCAGCCAATTTCAGTGTCACTCACTAAAGTGCCAAAATGGATATTTCACATTTCTAAACTAATTTTCACTCCCAGCTGTGAAGGAGAGCAACACTGTAAGACTAGAAGGTGGAGACAAAACATATTAGAGTTCAGTAAAGTAAAAAGCCAATATCAGCAGCACTAAGAACGTCTTACCTGGTGTTTTATGAATCACTGAGACTTGTAATCTCCAACTGAAGCTACTGATTTAAATTTTAATAGTCAGATTTCCATGTTCTGCAAATAGTTTGCTGTTGGTTTTGGAATTGGAATAGAATTAGTGGATAAGCACAGTTTGCCTTGTTCTTTAGCGTCACCATTCTGTTATAATAAGAAAACATGAAAAAGCAACGTGAGAACAATGTTGGTTTAAGCGCAGAATCAAAAGACTATTTAACAAAGCATCACGGCAAAACGCTTTAAAACAATGGTTTATTATCGGTTATTAACCACCTCTGGAGCTGACCTCAGCTCTATGAGCTGGTCAGGGTTAGACATATGCTGAACCACCAAGGCTACGTTCAAACAGAGCCAGAGTAGAGTCTTATTAATGCAATCAAAATCCACTATTTGTTCAATTGTTCTAAGTGACCTGCTGAGCAAATAATGAAACATGTGCAGCGATCAAATACCATGCTATCAATATGTTAATTATGACCATTCCCTACTGAGCTGTTCAGAACTATAATCATCAGTTTATCAGTATCATGTGTTGGCTCACTGGGTAACAATCAGAGGCAGCCCCTTTTGTGCTATATTCAGAGACATTTTATTGCCGCTGCTGAATCAAAGCCCTCTATTTTCCAAAGGCTAATAAGCACTTGGCCAAGCAGTGATGTGTGGCTACTTTTATGAGTGTGTCTACGTTTATCTAGCAGGGTGCTTTATCAGTGTTTCGTGCAATTCTCGGAATGGTCCAAAACTTTTCAGCTGCTTTTCCAGCTGTTGATAATGCACTGAACGCAATCTTACTGATTTACCCTGGTCTCAGTGTTAAGAGAGATAATGTCAGCAGGTGATAAGGGAAAACAATGCTATTAATAGAGGGGTACAAATGTATACAGCACTTTTCTGAAGTTAGTTTAATAGAAATACCTTAAAGAGAACTAAAGCAGAACTAACAAATGCTGAATCAATAAAAGTCTCTAAAGTAAAGTAACTGCTGCAGTGAAAAATGGAAGGAATGAAACTATAACAATAATAAAAAATAAAACATAAAACATAATAAGCCTCCAATCTGATAAAGAGGTACAGCAGTCAGGGAGTCTTCTGTATAAGCAGTTTTTCAGACTGGATGTAACTCAGTGACCTCAGTCTGTTACTGTTGTGTGCTCGGGTTGTGCAGGTGTCAGGCAGCTAATTGCACACGAGTGGCACCTGCCAGCTCCAGATGAACAGCAGCAGCAGCAGCAGCAGCAGCATCTCATCCCACAAAACGTTTGACAGTGTCCCACAGCCATAGTGTTTTCCACTGCATATCCCTTCTTTATTTTATTTAGTTACAGCTGACTTGCATCTGTGATATGGCACTTTTGCCTAACACAGGGAACTACTTTACTGCTTTTGCCTACTTTCTGTGTAAATGTGATTGTTTGAAGTGTGCACTGATGCTGCATTATTTCAGTATGGCTGAATGGGTTCTACCAGTATTGCACTCAACAGGAGACAGCTAGATAAAGGATGATGCTACTAAGAGGTTTATGAATCTTGTTCAAGGTTACTGTGGATAGGTGGCCTCTACTGCCCACTCTACCAACTGATCCACTGTTGCTACTTGTTGATTCTGACTACCTCAGAATTCTCCAGAATAGCCTAAAACCATTGTTTAGACTGATGAAAAATGGACAGTTTGATTTTCCAACAAGATAATGGCCCGAAACACACATCAAAGCTGGTTGTAGAATTGATACCATTAAGCTTTTGGAAAGGCCTTCCTAAAACTGTGAACTCAATCCTAATGGAAATTTGTGGACCAAACTCAACAAACTGAATTAAACCAATACTGCCAAGAAGAGAAATCAAATATGCCAGAACCTCAAATCTATCAAAAGGTGAAATTTGCTGAGGCATACAAATGATAATTTTAAGAATTTGGTGCAAAGGGTTTAAATCATTTAAATCACCATTGCCAAGACGTTTCTTTTGTGTCCATAAGTGTATGTAAACTTCAGATCATCAGTGTAACTTTATAAATATTCAAAATGCAAGATGAAAATCTGATTAAAATGTCACAGAAGAAAAATATCTCGACTACTCACTACTAAAACTAATTCATGAAGAGATTAAAACTGTAAATCAAAATCAAATGCCAACATTAACAGTGGTGTTGGCATGAACCCAAAAGTTATCTAAAAGTAAAGAGAAAGCGTAATAGCCTTTTTAAAAAAATATGTGCCCAATGGAAAACCAAAAATGGCAAGTCAAGTCCAGTTTAGGTGGTACTATTAAAATTCAATGTCACCAGTTGTACTTGTACTGCACTCACTCTGTGGCAATAACATTAAATCCAGTCAAATGTAATCTGTGTCCTCAGTCACTCTCCACTGTCTGACTGTCAAGTGAATTAGAATGATTCTGTACCCTGAGCAGTTAAAGAACAGACTGTAGAGCAAATACATGAGATACAAATTAGATTAGATTAGGTTTTGGGATTTGAAATTGAATGCACCAGATGCAAAAAACAGATTCTATTAATATTATATTTCTTACCAAGAATGCAATGGCAATTTATTTTTATTACAAATAATTAATGTGTTTCCCAAATAGGGAACAGCGTGTGCACTGTGAAGTCCTGTAGTGACTCACACGGACATGAAGTACGCTGTGTATCAAGACAACAAAAATAGGAAGAACTCAAATCACAGAACACGCTCAGTCTCTTCATCTGATACATAAAGACAACTTCTGTAAATGTGATATGAGTTTTCCTTCTACCTCTACAAAAAAAACAAAACAAGAAACACTAATTTAGCAACCTGTAATGCCCGGTTATCAATGTGTATGATTTGATTTGTCAACACATTTTCAGCCATCTCTATTAAAAGTCACGCAGACTCGCTAATGACTTACGAGGCCCTCGCAGTGGAGCGGAGCCATTACTCTGGTGAAATGCACCGATAAAATTCACAAAGTGAGCCATAATGGATGAGTAGTTTTTACTGGGTGATTAGGCTAATGTGCTTTTAATTGGCAGGAGGGACCTTCTTTTGTTAAGGTATGCAGAATTTGTGCAGTAGAGTAGATAGGATGTGTTGAGCACCATGCTTTTCAAACAAATAATAAAAACACACCATGCTCAGTCTGCAGGTACACTCATCATTCCAGTGTGAATGTGGAAAGTCATTATATTCTAATGCTTCTTTTATCAGGGAGATTCTCTCTCAGCTATTTTGCACCTGGAAATGTCTGTCACATTTACTTCCATTAATGTGCACTTGATTACTCCACACCTCACCTCGTCCTATCCGGATTCAATACAGTTAAATATATACAGATGACCTTAACACCACATGGTTGATTTAATCTTGTGAAGAAATAATCAGGGAATAATAAGCATTCTCATACTATATATGAATCCCTCACCTTACTCTGCCACCAGAATAAAAGCTTAGAGAAGTTCAGACAGCTCTTGTTTTTCTGTGGATGCACCAAAAGTTAAGGCAGGATGATATACATAAGTCCTTAGCACACCAATAACTCCCTTTGTTGATCATTCCAAAATAACTAATGAGTGGTAAATATGCATTTGACAAATTCTTTAACTTCTCCTTTGCTTCCTAATTCCTAAAATAACACCACTCATCTGTGTGCAATCAGAATGCAACTGCCATGCAAAGTACTTTAAGGATATAAATGAAATTGTACATGTATTTGGCTTTTGCACATTAAATCAAAAACGCCCCAATCTGCATGTTTATGAAGGGTCAGCATCCAAGGGTGCACTATTTTGCTAATTTCAAAGATGCAGTCCTCAGTGTGCAAGCTTAGTAGATCAGCTTGTGCCATTTTTGCAGGTGTTCTCAAGTTTGAACACAATTTAGAACATGCACACCTTTAGTCAATCAGGCCCTGAGTGTATTAACTATGTTTCCATTCATATTTAAGAAACATTTTGAATGAAGTGGGACAAAACACATTGCAAATTGTTGTGTCACTGCTGTTCCAACATATAGTATGAGTTGGTGGCATAGATTCTTTAATCAGGTGTCAGAAGAAAAAGTCGCAATGAGATGATGTAATTAAAAGGGCACCAGTCATCTATCAAACTTACATTTACAACATGGAAACATTATGAAAATATGGCAGTGCTTGTTTTGCTTATTTATTATTTTCAGCAAGGTTAAACTTGTGTAACACATTGCTCCCCACACATTTGCTGCTTTCATCAGCTGCAATTTTTCATCTGTTTGGTGGAGGGGAAGATGCTATTTTAGCATTTTTTCTATTTTTGCACCAGATCTCATGAAAAGATTTGTATATGCCATATTGCTCCACTGATCAATGTACATATCAGCAACCCTGTCTCATAAATATTATATTCCTTTACAACTAAAGTACATTCCCGATTATGTCTTTCTGAGAACATAATTGTAACCGGATTACATTTTGTCAACATAATGACCATATGTTCACAATTAATGTAAATGATTCGCAAATATGTTTATCCTTCATGTGAAGATACATACAAAAACTTAATCCAGTTACAATGACGTGTCTCAGGAAAACATAATCAGGATTGTATTTTAGTTGTACAGGAGCGTAATTTTTAGGAGACGGGTTTGATGTCAGTGAAAAGAACATTGCAGTGCTTTAATAGCTTGCTTTGCCACACAACCTTCAGACTTTGGACTAAAGTTGATTGTTCTTGTGCTCCGTCCCAAATAGTAGCTTTCTCAGACTGTTGGATGTGATGGATTTATAGAAGGGTACTAATATCGGGAGGATTATTCAGCAGGGGACATCCATCAGAGACTTGCTGAGAGCGAGAGACTGAGGGTGGTGGCAGACACTCACTGTAATGATTTGGACAATCTGGAGCATATAATGTATGATCTGCAAGACTGGAGACACCAGGGTGACCTTTCATGTGTTCTAACCAACACTATCTATCCAACACCTGGAGTGTAGGAGACTTTTTTATAGGGAGAGCAAAATAAGTTAAACAATCATGTGGTTAAAAAGGCAAATATAAATATTATTTACAATATGATCTAGTGTATCTTCATGTTTATTGTCTTTTCATGAAATTTGTTGACCATACAAATGCATATTTACGTACATTACGTAATTTTTTTGCTCTATCTGGTTCTACTGCAGAGTGCTCATTTTAGTTGTATGACCTATTTTCTCCACCTCAAATAGGCAAAAAAATTTTATTTTTATTTGCATCATTTTCATTAAGGTTTTTGTACACAAATGAAAAAAAAATGTGAATGATAATTTGAAACAAGAACAGAGAGCAGAGAAAAACACTTCCACCCTGAACATTCAGTGGGAGATTAGTTGTACTGATGGCCAAATTTACATGAACTATGTTCCTAACAGGTTTTATTTCACTGCATCAAAGGAGCAGAGGGTCTGAAGATGTGTGCAGAGTCTCATAATACGAGATATCAATTAAAGAGAAGGGATGACATTAGAAATGTCAGGAGCTGGATATGAGATGTGACTCACGCTTCAATCCACTGAGCTGGTCGGATGTCTAAGCAAGAATGGATGAGTAGTTTTGACTGATTAGATTAATGCAATATTAATTGACAGAGAGGAGCTGCTGCTGTTAAGGTTAACAGATCGTAGAGGGCAGAGAAACTCTCTAGGGCAAGCCTATTCAAGGAATAGGCAGGAATTCAGGAATTCCTACACTTGGACTAGGACTGTGAATGCAACATGAATAACCGAGCAATGTTCAGCCTACAGTGCAGCATGTTGTTGTGAAAGTGTGTGTAGAAATAGTGGTAGTCTATGATATGATCTATAATGTGTCTTTCTAGACTTGGAAATGTAAAGTACATATTGGACGGTAACATAAACAACAAACTTTCCTGAGGGATCTCAGGGGAGGGCCGCAAAAAATCTTACAACCAGAGCGGTGCGGCCAATCACAGCTCAAGAAAATTAACATTACAACAGCTTCACTCTTTGTATCTTAGATCTTGGTAAAAAAGAAAAAACAGACTGCACACTGGCCATCTCCCAATTTATGACAAAGTTTCGAAATCATACTTTCCCCAAATTAGTTATCACAACCCGATCATGTTACTGCATCATATAGTATTAATCCTATGTTTATTAAACATAACTGTTGTAAAACAAAAAGAAAACATTTCATTACAGATTTTCTCTTTTATGCTGCAACTCCCTCTCTTCAGTCATTGTTTAGCTTGCTCGACCACCACTGCCTTTCTGAGCCAGGGAAGACGGGTCAATGATGCGTTTACTGACAGCATCTTCTTCCTCCTGGGACTGTCTAGCCGTCACTGTTCAAATAAAGAATAAAGGTGTATAGGGCACAATGATAAAAACTCTACTAAAAGAAGTAGAAGTCACAAAAAAATTATTGAACTAAAATGTTTTATTTAATTAAAAAAAAAACAAAAAAGAATTACTTATTATTATTATTACATATATATTATTACACAACAACTGAGTCAATGAATATGTATTATTATTTTAGCTGAACATTAGCACTACCAGCAAGCCATTTCGATCGGCCGTTAAGCTTCCTTGCTAAAAGTCAAAATGCATCCTTTTATCTTCTCCATACGCAGCTCTAGTATTGGCTTTGACCCATTGAACATTATAAGTTGTTGGTGTAGAGTTAGTTTAGTTTAAAAACCTTCATAAATGCACTTGTTGTTTCTAATGTTACCATTGTAACGTTGACCCCATGATGTGATCTGAATGATGTGGAAGCCAAAGGGCAACTGACTTCCCTTGGCATCCTCCGGACCAATTACAGTTTGACAGTGTTATGGTGATGACTTCATTTGATCATTAACTGTTTTTTTCCACCAATGGAGGCCAACTTCTACCTGGCCTCCTCTTCTATTGCTAATGTTACATTTGAGTGCAGTACTGTGTTTCATTCACTACTGAACATTTAGGGGGCGCTGTTTCACTCTTTCTAATATACTCTGTTAGAAATGGTTGATGCTTGATGGCAACCGGTAGCACAGAAGAAGAACTAAAACTGATTCGGGGACAGTTGTTATTAAAGTGACAACTACAGTACAATTTGATAAAAAAAAATAGGGGAAGCCTGGCTTCCCTTGGCCTCATCTACAAATTCAATACATACTGTAACATTGCCTGTACGTACAAAGTGTAACATGGGCATGCTCAAATGCTCAAAATTTGTGTTCCACATTTTCAGTGATCCAAAAAAGCCAAAAAAAAAAACAAACCAAAAACAAACAAAAAAACCTGCAGTATGAACCAAACCTTAAGGGCTTCACAGAAAGCCATGGTGCAGAAATCACACTCCAGCCTTGAACAGGGAGAGAAAAGCATCCTCTGCATGGACTACTGCTACTCCGCTCTACAACAACTTTCTCTTCACAAAACAGGAAGTGTCACGACTCCTCTACCAGAGAGGGCATCAAACTGAAACGCTTTAAAGCAGCTCACCCTAGTGTTTAGCAGGACATATTCTGTTTTGGAAGAAACAACTTGACGGATTCTGTCAGTGTGGGGAAGACCACAGATGTCAGAGTATTTTTATTTACTTGGCTGTACACATGAAGACTCTGTCAAAGCATGCTCGGTCACACAAGTCCTACAAGCTTTCAAGTAGTTCAGAGTACGACTTATCTGTAAAACCACAGAGCACCTGACAACAGAAGCTTCACGCTCCAATGAACTTGTTTGTATCAGAGTGGAAGATGAACAGTAAACTGAGGTTGTGACCCCATTTCTTCCCCAAACCCACTGCTTTACGTGTTTGTGTGTGCACGGCACAGGGCAGGGGGGATGGAATGTCTTGTACTGCAATACTAGGTTTTTAATAAATTCTTAATACACACAGAGTATGTTTTAACTCCAACATTAACACACTGGCATGCAGATGCTCACATAGGTTCTAAAGGTGAGAAATACCTTATTAAAACACTCATAATTTATTTTTATTTTTAAGTTTATTAGGCAGATGAAGCTGTAAAGTGCCCAGGTGAAACTGAAACTAGAAGGTGTGAGTGAAGTGGGTGTTAATGCCCCACATTAGGTAATTAATTAGGCAATTCAGTTTTCTGATTTGCTCCAGCTTCCAGTGTGGCTATTAGGATTAAGGCACCTGCCGACTGCAAGACTACAGCAGCAGTCTAAATGTACTGCAATCACACTGTGTGACACAAATCGTTTAAATGTGGGTAGTGCGTTGACAACCACAGGCTCTCACTCAGCCAATACCCTCATAGCGATAGGGTTAGGACAGGATCCCATCAGAACACACACTGTGTGCTTCTAAACCACACAATACCCCTCCTTTTACAGTGGTTTTACTCCACTTGTTTGATCCACTTACAGTTTTCACACCAATCAAAAAGACATGAAATAAATGGGTAAATGTACTGGAGTTTGTCTGAAGTGCACCAAACCAGATAGGAGTGAAAGCAGCCTAAGGCACTGCTAGCAAGTCCTGAAGTAGAGACACACTGTACATACAGAATCCATAATTATGGTCATAATATTTAGCTAAACATGAGAGCTGCTCTAAATGTATTAAACAGCAGGTACCACTTCTAAATTACTATGACAAATTTGCTCATTTACCTAGAAAACATGTTTACTGAGGTGTCTTCATTTATGACACGTAAATAAAGTAGTACAAGCAAGGAAAATGCATAAACCAGCTGTTTTAAGAAATGAGGCTGATATTAAGTGCTCTTTTACTTTTTTTTGCCTCATTAAAGCACAGAACTGACAGCACAGGGCTGAAGAAATAACCTGTTGCTCACACAGACTCAGAGGCCCGAAGCAATAATAAGATAAACATCAGCTGACACAGAGAGGACAAGACAAACAGGAGATAGCGACGAAGGGAGCATGGAGGGAAAAAGGGCAGAGAAAGGCACAGTGGCTTGAAGTTAAAAGTTGGTAGGAATGTTAATACAGTGACTTCAGAAAGTGTTCACTTTGTTGAATCTATTCACTAAACACCATTAAGTTTCTGTAGGGAACATAATACACTAAATGGATGATGTTCTAATGCAACATTTTTTTTGAATGGAGCACTAGATTACCTGCTGCTACTTCCCGTGACACACTGAGCTCCTGTCCTCATCCATTTACACGCCACCAGTGCATGTCATTAACTGAGTGTCTTCTCTCTCCTGTAGATGTGCTTCTTCCTCTCTGTCTTTCTGTAGATCCCTGACCTTAAAGCTGTATGTTCCAAAAAGCATCACAATTTTACATGGAATCAACATAACAGCTGTCCACTGGCTTTATTCTATTTAGTTTGCAGTTTCTCTTTAAATAGGCAGAGTTTAGAAAGTTTGAATGTGGATCTCATTATCTGCTTTTACAGTAACAAGTATGCAGAATCTCACCAGTGAGCTCATGTCTACATTATTCTGCATTCTTTTAGTTGCTTTACACTAACCATAACCACATATTCCTGTACACACAGATGTAATTTAAATAAACATATATAACATTTCATGAAACAACAACAACAACAAGAACTTAAATAAACTAAAACATTTCAGTTTTATAGCTTCTGTGTGGGCAGACATGTTCTAGAGTTTCTGTTATAGAAATGTGTTGTTTGAATATTTTACTGTTTAATCTTATTGTGTCTGTCCCATGTTTAAGTGAGTTGCAGCACCAAACAATTAAAATGTAACAACTACCAAAATACAATAAAGTTGGTGAATGAAAACACTGAAACAATTTTCTGTGTACATTTGTCAGACAGATTCAATTGAATTGATAAATCAGAGATTTTAGTTTTATTGCACATCAGAAAGAGTAGAGTTTTAAATGCTCATGAATTAAATGGACTTGTTTTGGTTGAGTGGAAAGGTCTGGAGCAGACCTTAAATATAACACCGAGCTTCATTCAGTCCTAATAACTTTTTTATTAATAAATGGTTGCACACAATTTTAAACGAACAATAGGAAACACATTCCTTCCAATTAATCTTTTCTATTAACACAACAAAGAAGGACATTTACAAAGGATGTGGAGGCTCTTATTAGGCTCTGAACAGAAAAATTGCCTTTCTGCCTGTTATTTATTAAAGGGCAGAGTGTTGGTTGTGTGCCAGTGAAGAACATTAACTAGCTTCTGGGAGAAGCAGGTGCAAAATCTATGGCACAAACAAGAGTGAGAGAGTTTAGCAAAGTCACAACATTGACTGACTGAACTGGATAGACTGAGAGGAACACACATTTAAAACTGCTCTTTTCTTAGTTACTTTGCTGGAGCTCTTCTTTCAGCTCCACAGCACAAAGCGCTACAGTTTCCTCCTCTTTATATATTTTCTAAAATAAAAAGCAGATCCAGTTTAATATGATATGAATGAAGCATCTAGTAATACTTGGGCCAGTTGCACCTTTTTACAGATATAATCTAGTCAAGCAGTAAATCTGTGATCATTTTTAAGCTGATAAAATATGGTTATACTGCAGGTGATATTATTAATTGGTTAACATTTGCCAATTACTTTGGTCCTTCATGCTTTTAGGAAACAATATTACTTTCTATAATCTCAATGACTTGTTTTGGACTGGAGTCCTGTCCTTACATGACTGAGTTGGGTAAAAACACTTGTTTGTACTCTATTCACTGTTAAGTGTTGTCTCATGGCTCGTTGTGCCTGTGTCCTTCAGTCCACTAACAGAAAAGGATGATAAAAAAGCCCAGAGACAAAGAGATGAGCGGAAAAAGCAAGAGGGATGTGGTGGAAGTGTTCAGTGAAAGCTTGCAGGGAGAAAATGAACAGAATGCACAGCATGAGATAAAAGGAGAGAAAGAATGAAATACAGAGGTGTGTGTGTGTTTCAGAAAGTCTTACAGAGCAGGGCCTGAGGTGATGATGGGGGTAGGGGATTAGTAAATGACCCTGTCTCTACTTGCTGGCAGAGAAATAACTACTACTACCCTGACTTTCACCACAGCAGCTGCATGTTTGTGTGTTTGTCCTACAGGACTACCTAAGGGAGTAATAGGATTTCCACCTTTGTGTCTTCCCAGAAAGAGACCAATTGTGTGGATTTGCCATTTACTGCCATTGCTGCCGCACTATTTGGTGGCTGAAATATAACTAAGGAGAACAGTGCGTATTTACACACGCAACCATATACACAAATTTAAGATCTCATTCACAAATACATGTCTGCAGATTGCAGTTTCATTCTCCTGGGGGGCATTAAAATCAAAATATTTTCCACTTGGTTGTACATTTCTGAAGCTTTTAGATGGCAGTGAATTTTTTAAACCAGTAAATCACAGCAAATCTTTTCCAGTTTAAAAGTTTGCAGCACTGGAAAATATGCAACAGTCCTCGTTCAGATTCTGTTATTGATAAAGTAGCGAGGAACCACTTTAAGACCAATGCTTACTCTGTTTGTCCTGTGATGCACACATGGTTACATGTACACTCCAGCTGGAAAAGTGTACATGGACACATTCCAAACATGCAGGTTACAATCATGACTGTGGACAGTAGCAACAGCAGGCAGGATTAGTGTTTACAAGAGCAGCGTCATGAAATAATAATGACACTTACATCATAAGATGTAAATTGTAAATTATTTAATTAAAAATGTGAATTATTGATCATTTATCCATATTTTCATTATCATCCATATTTTTTGTCCCTGTAACTTCTTCTCCTTTGATTTTGTTAAGTTATATTTAATGTGACTATTAAAGTTTTATCTTGTTTTCACAAAACATAGTTTAGTATTCACAATTTACTCAATATATATATATATATGTATATATATATATATATATATATATATATACACACTCACCAGCCACTTTATTAGGTACACCTGTCCAA
>OMLM01010120.1:24827-38102 GCA_900302695.1 Helostoma temminkii | reverse complement strand
TTTAAAGTGAAATATATATATATATATATATATATATCTTTCGATTCAACAAGATATCTCTGACATGGATAGATGGTTCTCTTTATTTATTGATGTTACAACTGCTGGCAGAACCAAATAAGTTGAATTCTGAAGTGTCTAGGGCTTTGTTTTGTGCTCATATTCAGCCAACTGCTTCCAAACAGAATGGACAGTACATCACAGTACAGATGGACAATGACCCAAAACCAAGACTTTTTTAAGGCAGTGAGTCACCTCATTGGAATCTAATTGAGCTTGTATTTTATGTGCTGAAGGAAAACCACCCCCAAACTAAGGAGAATCTGAAGACAGCTGTAAACATACAGCAGTAAAGGCCTGGCTGAACATCACCAGATGCTGGGTTTCTTCCCTGGTGATGTTCCTTCAGGCCTTTACCGTCAGTCTGTGGGTTTGGGAACAAACATTAAAACAAGTTATGCCCATTAATATAAATTTAACAACACGTGGGGTGTGACAGTTGTGGATACCCAACATCCACCATAAACACCTGTGTAGAGATGCATAAGTGTTTGAGTTTCATTCATTCAAAACACACATTACAACAGAACATAATCCACCTACTAATCTACTAGCTTATAAAACACGTATTGATCATTTCTTTAAAAAAGATTTGGTCAGAAGCATCATCTTCATGTAAGGAATGTTTTTGTAACTTGAATCAATGAGAGAAAACAACAAGAGAAAACAAAACTGTTTATCAGAGTGAATCTGACTGCTTTTGAACACATAGAGTTCACAGGATGACTCTAGCAGAAGCTTCCCCTCTCAGTATTTGTTCAATGAAGGGGATCGGCAGTTTGCCAGCCTAAAAACAGAGCCATTTGGAGCCACTCGCAGGGGCAGCGGTAATGACGGCAGACATTGGCAGGGGGGCAGAGACTCATTAGAGTCATTAGTTTCAACTCATTTCTGTGTCAAGTCTCTTTTGCCATGTTGGCTAAGAGGGGGGTGGGGGAGTGTTTAGGGGTAGGGAATTGGGGGTAGGTTTGGGGGGGTGATTCGGGCATTGAGAGGAGTGTGCAAGACTGCAACAGCCATTAGCATCAGGCGATGATGGATGCAGCTGGCTGGGGTGCCACTGTGACAGAATCTGCACCGTCAGCAGCCAGACTTCCCATCACTTTCCTCCATCCTTTATTCTCCTCCCTGCTCTTTTCTCCCTTCTAACCGAGAGCAACGAGATAAAGAAAGAAAAAAAAAACAGCATGAAAGAGCAAAGCAAGAGGGTGAATGTTGGAGAGTAGCAAAAACTGTCAGTGGTCCAAGAAGTGTGAAAAGGCCCTCTTGATAGGACCTCATTACAAAAGGTCAAAGCACAGTGTGAACTGGGCAGCAACATTAGGAGATCATCTTTTTAGAGTCTCACATTCCACTACAGGGACTTCAAAAGAGAAGCGAGATCTCTGTGGCCATTAGCTGCACCACCATTTCTGCTCCCACTGACTGCTGTACTGAGATCTCAGAGAGCCTATTTTCGAGTGCTTCCACAGTTGCTATACAGCAGTCTTTTCAAGCACCTCAATGCTCTGTCAGATACATTCACACCTATCAGATTTACTGCAGATCAGACTCTTCCTAAATCAGCCAGGTGAGACCAATGCTAACTGATCAGATCACACCTGAAATAACAGAGGAGTGTGTGTGCAATCCATATTCTATTAGTTTAGGGATAAAACATCATTTGTAAAAGGTTCAGACATTATGATCAAAGGTTTTTCTTACAGATAAAATGAAATGTGGGCTAACAGGTAATAACGATTATTTTCTTATTAGCTCATTTGTTCAACAGTAGCAACTGGATGTTTACATTTTGCCACGTATGTAGCAGGATGACATTATCATAGGCATTTCCTAACTGGCAGGTCATCTTACTGTGACATGAGTATGATAACCACTGGCATGTCATGCTGTGCCCTAGTGCTGGACATATTATGTACAGTTTCAGGTTCAGGTTTTTCTTTTATGGCTTATTTTTTTTATGGCCTTTATGCAGTACATCACAGTATAGAACAGCTTTACATCTACAATCCTGCATACTTATGTTTTGAGAGAAAATGTACCAAAAAAACACTGCAATATTAGGCAGGTGGTGAAAACTGTCGTGCAGTGAACAGAGTCTGTCTCTGTCACAGAAAGAAAAAGGAAACAACAAAACTGTACCCACTGTGATCACATATTTTCCATGCAACATATTGACACACAAAATATTACTACTGAGGAGAGTGGTGGAAAAACATCACCTGAGCTACTGTGTACTGAGACGTGACCAGTGGATTCTGGATCTGAGGCTGGAGACCACCAATCCCCATTGACCTCCCCAAGTCAATGGGGATGAATGAGATACCATCCCCAAGATGACTGAACACAGCTGATCCAGGTAATCAGCAGAAGCTGGGCGGGGATATTTAGAAAACAAGCAGTGTAGGGTTTCCTGAGAGCCATGCTGGTTTAGGAACCTCACATCTATCTACACAGTGAATTTACACAGTGAAAATCTAAAATACACAAAGCATTATGTGGCTCCTGTGGCTTGGAGTTTCTAATCCACAGTTTTCTAAAAAGTTACCAGAAAGTACTAGCCAACTTCCACAAACAAGTAGGTTGTAAGTGTATTTGCTAAATATGATACTGTATGTGACTCCATCTGTTCCACACCACTACCCTGACATTAAGATTGTCCTGGGTGACTCAGCTTCCAGAGGAACTAATTTAGTGTAATACCTTTCTCTGCATCAAGTTAAAACAGCAGCCACTTAAACCTATAAATTTCACACGAACCAAAGCAGTTTTGGTTTACCTCCAACTTCAGAAGGTACAGTACTGTATACGCTGCTTCGTTTAACCCCACGTGACCCCACAGGCTCACTGCAGCATCAATTAAAGAGATTGCTTTTCTCAATTGTTCCTCCTGTTGTTTATGCCCATTAAGATTTCCATCAGATTGCAGCCATCATAATTCATCCAAGAGGTTGTAAAGTCCTCACACAAGCAGTAAAATCACAGAGAGGAAAACACAAAGCTGCATGAACGTCTAAATGCAGGAGGGCTCCCTGCTTTTGTTTGGTCTGCACTCTGACTCTGTGGCCTGCAGAACAGGCCTGTGGTTGTACTGTACACTCCCAGTGGGCAACAGTCTTTAACAGACACCCCCTGTTTTCTTCTCATCTTTCTTTGTTTTCAAGCTGCTCCTCACACTGGGATAACACACATTTGTGTCTTCTGTTTCTGTTTCTCTCTCCCCCAACTCTTTCTTTTTTTCTTCTCTTCCTGCCTTTCCCTCTATTATCCCTATCACCCACTTTGTCTTGCTGTCTATGTTTGGCTGTCAGTCTATTTTCTTTCTCTGGCTTTTCCTTTTCTCTTTTTATAGTTTAGGTCAAAAGCGTCCAAGTGGATTTGCCTGTTGCTTGGTGACAACAGTAACGTAAAATGAAAAGCACACTTTCCCTAGGCACTATGGCTTGATTTGCCTCTTGATTCTACAGGCATGTTACACACCCACATACAAAGATACTTAATATTTGCATCCCAGCCCACTAGTATTTTGTGAAAAGAATGTGTAAACAGTAAAAGCCCTTTTGTTCTGAATACAATGACAAAAAGCCATTGGATCGACCATGCTTTTTATATTAATATCTGTAGTGGTTTCATGAAGCTATATGGTTTACTTTTTAAACCACATGTACCGCTGTTTGTTCTTCCCCAACAATTCAACCTTTGTTTGATCAAACACAAAACTTCCACAAAACCTTTCCCACAGTAACGTTGTACAGCGTCAAAGCACTTTCTGGCAAACTGCAGGCATGCCTGAAGGAATATATGATCCCTTTAGGCCTTTAGCTCTCACTCTAGGGTTCTTTTTCTTACCTCACTGAGCTCTGTGCATTGTGCAGTAGTCATCTTGGCTGGGTGCCCATTTTACATAACATTCTACAGTTGTCTAACTGTGGACAGATGAATACCTAAATATGAACAACAAAATATTTATATTATCATAATATAATAGACTGATGTAGCTGTACGTGTATTTGCAGATTTCGATCAGATCAGATTATTGATCTTTACCAATCATTTTGTAGCATGGTCAGTATTGACTCATTATAACACGACTGCAATTTAAAGATAGAGGTCAACAGCTCAGATGAGTTGTTGTAAACTACAGATACAGATTTGTTAATTTGAGCTCAACGCATACAGTACGTTTTTCTCGTTTGCTAACATATAGATATTGGTCAAACCAATACATCTAAGGCTGTAATGCCAACACCCTAGATAAATAACGGTAATAAAGGTGGTTTCTATTTTAAATTACAAAACTGAGGTAAACTAACCTGAGGCTACTGCAGACTTCTGTTTATAGGAACAGTCCCTTTAAAAACAGACAGAAAGAGGGGAAAGAAGAACAGTTGACTGACTGATGAATTATTCTGACTGAAACATCCACAAAGAGTGGTCTGTGTGACTTGTATTAAAGTTGGAGGTAAGACTGTTTCTGGAAACTCTGGTTAAAGTGATAGTTCAGCCAAAATCCACCTTGTGAGTGTGAAATACTCACTTCCTGGAGGGTTGAAAGATGACAGTATACAGTTTTCTGTTTGCTCCTTAATAGAAAACAGTGACTGTGGTCAGCTTGGATTCATGGCACATACCTTATATGGTGCTGTAAAAAAGTATTTGCCACCTTCCTTTAGATTTTTCTATTTTTTAGCTTTTCTCTTTTTATATTTTTAGTTATTTATTTATTTTGTCACACAGTTATTAGTATTTGTTACACTTAAATGATTTGGATGATCAAACGTATTTTAATATCACACAAAAATAACCCATGATTTCATTTATTAAGGGAAAACCTGTGTGGTTATGTTATGCTTTTGTGAAAACGTAATTGCCCCCTAAACCTAATAAGTGGTTATTCCACCTTTAGAGGCAACAACTGCAATCAAGTCTTTGCAATAACCAGCAATGACTCACTATGACATCACTATGGATGAATTTTGTCCCACTCTTCCTTGCAGAATAGTTTTCATTCAGACACTGGAGGGTTTTTGAGCGTGGCTAACTGGGCCACAGCAAAAAAACTTGCTGGTGTGTTTTGGATCATTGTCCTGCTGCATAACCCAGGAGCACTTGATGTCACAAACTGATGGCTGGATATGGCAGGAATGTTCACTACTGCACTGATCATCTCTACACTTGTTCTTATTATGGCCAAATGCACCTTCTGTAATGTCACTGGGTATAATCTGATAATCAGACTGATAATCAGCCTTTCGTTTTACATCTTCAGACTAACATTGTTCTCAGGTTAGTTTCTCTACTGTTAAAGAGCAGTGGCTATGTGTATTTGTTTTGTCACTTCACCAACAACCTTTGTCACATCAGGCATTTTGAGTACTTACAGATACAGGTGCAATGAATTTCACTAGCATTGGCTCAGTTGCATCATGTGTCCCTTTAAGCCATGATAATGAGCGTCAGCACACACAAGACTAGGATCCTGGAGCTAGCTTACCTATCTGTTGATCTGTTTGTAAATGTTGACTGAGCAAGTGCCATATCCATCACACAGTCCTTTGTAACATCTTTTATTTATTCAAGATTCACAAAGAAGTCATATCCCTTTTTTTTATAGGTGGTCTCATTCACACCTAGGCTTTTTATTTTTTTCATATTTTTTAAACTCTGTTTTATTCTGTGGTCTATTGTGCGTGCGCTTACAAAAAGTATATTGAGTTTATTTCTTCAAGTATACTTAAGTAAAGTATATTTCTTGTAGTAAGCATAATATTGGCACTGTACTTGTAAAATTCTTCTTTCAACCATCTCCTACAAATTAGGTTCCTATACAACTAAAACGCAGTCCTGATTATGTTTTCCTGAGAAAGGTGTTTGCAACCGCAATAAGTTGCAAGTCACACATGCGTTGATCCTTAACATATCAATTAAATGTCCACAGGCAACAGATTTTTGTCTCCCAAATTATCCGATCTTCATCATGCAGTTTTCTCTTCTGCTAAAATATCCAAACATGCTGATATATGACTTCAACTTTATGAATGTTTTATGGTTGGGTTCAGGCACTCGCTGCACTGGGTTAAGGTCAGGGAAAAAATGTGGGCTGGGTATTAGTGAAAAATGTAACATAAAAATTGAAACACAAACATGATCTGTAACATCTGTGACACAACTTTTTAGTTTGTAAAAGTGTACTTGAAGTATACTACAAAATCACAACAATTTGTGACAAATTATTAATTCATCACTTTAGTAGGTATTTGATTATAGATTATAGATAGTTGATGAGTTTGTAAACTTCTAGCAATTTGTATTTGGTTCAGTTTTTTTTCACACAGAGAAAAATCCAAGCGTACCAAAATGTGTCACTTTAAACTACGCAAGTTCTCTCCACTTATTGGTCAGATGTGTCTGCCAAGGGAATAAAAAAGTAAATAAAGAAAGAGGATCATGTGTTGTGGATTATGGCATGTTGTGTGACAGGAGAGAGACAGTTTCACAATGTTAACGCACGTCTCGTTGATTATAGTTTATTAAGTTATATTGCTCAGACCTGATGTCTGTGAGGCACTTCACCTCCTCACATCTCCACACTTGTATGCGATTAATTAGGAAGCATGTTTTTGGCAACCACCTCTTTCAGGGTGTCTCGGTGTGGTTGTTTTGGTGCACACTCAAATGTTATTACCGTATTTACACCAGACAAAACAAACCGCAACAAGAGAGAAAACGAAGTAGAGTTCGATTCAAACGAGCTGGAGGTGTGAAAGCACCTTTAAATACAACTTTGTCTCGTATACCTCTGATAAGTACAAAAAAGTAAACTTAAAGTATGCTTATTATTATTTTTGTGTTTAAAAGAAGTATAATGCGTGTAGACACGCCAGTCTACGTAAACACACATTTGAACATAAAACTTCTTAAAACTATTTTATAGTCACGACTTGCAAATAAGCAGCAAGCAATACATATATGTTTGTTCACATCACACAGTAATGAGTCAATATTTGTGTCTCAACCTTCAAATGCATTAAATTTATAACAAAGGCAACAAAGGAATACATATCATTCATTTACCATTTGACATCTTAATAATAAGAGAGAGGGAGAGAGAAGCACAACTATGGGAGAGAGAACATACAAAGTTACTAACCTGCAATGGTGGTGTAAAATAGATGTAGAAACGGAGGAGGAGGATGAAATGCACAGAGTTTGTACATATGAGTTTGTACAACTCATTAGGGACAGAAACTCTTGAGTGCTGGTGATAGTATTCATTCATTCATCTTCTATACCGCTTAGTCCCCGCAGGGGTCACGGGTGTGCTGGAGCCTATCCCAGCCAGCATACGGGCGAGAGGCGGGGTACACCCTGGACAGGTCGCCAGTCTATCGCAGGGCCGCTGGTGATAGTATTTCCCTGTTAATTTTTACGTGGTAGAGCCTCACTAATTCCACATTATTGGGCAGTGTGCATAGTTTGTCTAGATGAAGATGTGTGTTTGGAGCTTAGGGCTGGAAGACCTCTCAGTACATCATTTATCTCTGCTGAAAAGCGTTGTTTCATTTCCATTAGCAACCTATATAATCTATAACAGCATAAAAAGAGTGTGCTCTCAAGTCATCAGTGCTGTCTAAGCACTGACTTTCTAATGTGGCCTCCAGGGCACAAGGCTCCAGATGTTTAGCTGTTTGGGTCCTCCTTCTGTCTCGTAGTGACGTTTTGTGAAAAACTTGGAGACTGTAGCTGATCAGACATGAATTTTGTTCTGAATAGGCCTTGAAAAGAATTAGATAGTGTTTGTCCTCCAATGTGGGTTTGAATGGCCAATGGTGTCCCACAGCATAGCCTGGATTGCTAGGAGAGTTTTCATGACTGACCAGATTAAACTATACTAGCATGCCCAGCAAATGTCACATCATTGCCTGCAGTCTATCCACTGAATGGTTGGCTCAAGTTCCTTTTTGTATGGAGGTTATTTTATCTTTAATCAAGAGCATATTTTTCCAATTTGAAAGCATGATTTCAGATTTGTTATGCTTTTCCTTGCACTTAAAATGTTTCTGCTCACACTCAGATTTGCTCCATTCTTGTGCAAATCTGTTCTTGTGCTGTTACATTTACTTCATAGCTCATATTTCCTGTGCTCCTGCTCAAATTTTTCTACTTGAATTGAGCTGCTCCTGCACATTCTCAAAACTTATTCTAGCTGATCTCTGCTGCTTGTGCTTGGATTTTCTGTTGAATTAACAAGATGACCCTTCGTTTGTTTTTGTTTTTTGTTTTTTTTTACATATTTGTCACACTCCAGATGATTCAGATCATCAAACTAATTTTATTAACCAAGTAAATACAAACTGCAGTTTTTAAATAATGATTTCATTTATTAAGTGAAACAGGTGTCCAAACCTGCCTGGACCTTTGTGAAAATGTAATTGCCACACCAACTCCTCCAGGAGACCTGTCCAGGGTGTACCCCACCTCTCGCCCGTAAGCTGGCTGGGATAGGCTCCAGCACACTCGTGACCCCTGCGGGGACTAAGCGGTTCAGAAGATGAATGAATGAATGAATGAACTCCTCCAGGAAGTCATAAAAGAACCCAGAACATCATCGAAATAACTGCAGGCCTCAGTTAAGTTAATGCCAGTAATCATGATTCAAGAAAGAGACTGGGCAAAAATGGCATGCATGGAATAGTTCCCACTGCTGACCAGAAAGAACACACAGGCTAATCCCACATTAAAAAAACAAACAAAAACATCTTAATACAAATATTCTGTAGACTAATGAGACAAAAGCTGAGCTTTTTGAAAGGTGTGTCCCTTTGCATCTGGTGTAAATCTGGTATAACACAGCACATAATATCAACAGCCTAACATGGTGGTAGTGTGATGGTCTGTGGCTGCTTTGTAGCTTCAGAACCTGGACCACTTGCCATAATGGATGTAACCATAAATTCTGTGTTCCAACAAAAAATCCTGAAGGAGAATGTCTGGCCATCTGTTTGTGACCTCAAGCTCAATGATACAAAAAGTGCAGCATCGGTATTCCACCGAAGCCGTCATGTGCTTTGGGTCCTTCATAGCCAATGCTG
The DNA here is from genome assembly GCA_900302695.1 of Helostoma temminkii. Taxonomy (NCBI): domain Eukaryota; kingdom Metazoa; phylum Chordata; class Actinopteri; order Anabantiformes; family Helostomatidae; genus Helostoma; species Helostoma temminkii. Next base: position 28,950 of record OMLM01010120.1, on the reverse strand, counting down.
AATGTCCCTTGTCAATCATGTTTGCTATTTTTAAGTGTGTTTCTGATAGACTCGCTCCATGTCTCTATAGCAAATTTGTCTCCCACTCTTTCATGATGAGCAAAGCAGAGCAAAGCATATGAATATAAGGTCAAACATTTTATACATGCTGCTCTCATTGTCTGAATCAAGACCACCTGTGCTGGCTTTAGGTTTATTAATGTAAAAATAGTTTTTTTTTATTATCTATTACAGTATTCACACATAAAAATTGTAAAATAATAAAATAAACTACAGAAATTACTTTGTGGTGCTATGGGGGTTGTGCGGCTTTCCTAGGGGTAGCTACAGCACCTTCAAGACCCTCCCTGGTGTCACCTGTGCTTTAAGCCACCACTGCCTGAGTGTGAGCATTTTTTCACAACAACTGAAGAAATGTGTAGTTTAAAATTCACATATATTTATAGTAACTCCATCTATGTCATGCTACACAGTTGCATCAATCTTAGCCAGCTAGCTAATCAGCACCTACAAATCTCTTGACTGTTTGTCCAACCGAGGGAAGCGGTTGTTAGTCACGAGTGTGTGTTGATAGAGGCTGCTGTCTGTGTGATTCAGTTATCTCAGATAGCAGCTGATTTATCACACTCCAGCAGCATCCCTATGTCACGTCACATGACTCACACAGCCCTCTGCAAATATGAAGATGCTCAGTATAATCTGTCTCTGCTGCTCACGTCACATCACCAACAATAAAGCTGTTTTGTTTTGTTTTGTTTTGGTTTGGTTTTTTTTGTCATCTCCAAATTAGGCTGCAGTTTATTTGTGTCAGTCATATAGAGTGCTGAGAACACAGTGACATTATGGTGTGTGTGAAAGCACTAATGTGCCCTAAACATCCAGATGTTGGCTTTAATGTTTTCTGATCTTTATTGAGAGATTGTGATATGTACAATACTGATGAGTCTTAATTTAATAGCTGATGTATTTATATTATAAGCTTTTGTTTGAAGACAAACAAAAGTTATCCTACTCAAGGGCCCTTTACATTCATGTTAATACTTATTCAAATCAATCCAGCTCCACAGCATGTTTCTTAAACGATAGTTCCACTTTAGATTATCCTCTAAATAAGTGATTTTCAACTGGTGGGTTGCGACCCAAAAGTGGTTGGCTGATCAGTGTAATGTTCATATTTTTTCCAGCAAAATCTATTGTGGCTAAACAGCCTTTTTCTTGGATTTAGCTTGTCTGTCCATATGGATTTCAATGTTTGATTCAGCTCAATCCTGTGGCCCCTCACTAACCACAATTTAACAGGCAAAACTCTGAGGTACAATTCTAATATTAATCCTTCTTGGAACATGTTGAAAAATGACATGAATGACATTTATTCCTTACCAATGGCAGTAAACAGCACATGGGTCCTCCAATAACTGTGGTGTATTCAGGGGCTTATGGCTGATGAACAGGAGCATTAACAATGATAAACAGCAGGGTTGTGGTTACAGTATGTTCAGTATGTGATAAACACACTTGTCTAGTGGAAACTTAGAACTGCTTCAACACAGGTCCATCCAGAGGCTTAAAAGGTGGTCACTGTCAACATTCTTCCATTCCTGCTGTCTTTCCAGTGGAGAAAAGTCCAACAGTGGCATTGCTGTGTAAAAACAACTTATGTCTCTCTCTAGCAGCTCCATATTGTGTTCAGAGACATAGAGCTGCTAAAGCGAGGCATAACTCTTTTTACCTTACTGGTGAATAGGTGGCCCCCTCTTAAAGACACCTTTACCAATTTACACTGCGTATTAAAAGGCCACCGTGAAGACACTCCAGTGTGCGTTTCACACAGGTATCCACACCCCAGTATTAGTTGTGGGACATTTAATATGACATATAACACACACATTGAATTAATTTGCCTTCAAAAATTTGTTTGAGGATGAGTTTTAATGTGCTTTTACAAGTTTTACACATTTAAGACACGATTTGATCTCAAACAAAGCTGATGAGCATCAAGTGCAACATGAGCATAAATGTTTATGGTCACAGATTCAGTTTTCTGTTACTGTGTGAACGACGAGGAGCTGGAGAAACACTGAACACAATGTATGACAGCTGCACTCAGTTTAAAACATGTCATAAATGCATTTTCTCCTCTGTGTCTGTGGAACAGTCTCACAGGAGAAACACCCTAAACCCCCTCCGCTCTATCGCACAGGCAGTGAGGTGAACTCACCTCTGGAAGGGGCTTAAAGGAGGGTCCACACGGACCCCCACACTGCTTTAGTACCTTACATACAGCACAGGGAGGCAGCACCTTGAAGTAGCAGTGTAAAAGGGGTTATGGCCTGTAGGGTCTGGCCCTTGACCCTGTGAGTCACACACTTGGCAGCCACAAGGACTCCACACCTCGCTTCTCTTTCAAGTTGAAGTTTTGATTGAACTTCAAGATTGCAGTTACTCTTTAAGTTTAAGGCTATAAAACATGTACATGCACAAACCATTTTAACTTCATGTAGAAAGCTCTTCCAGATACTGTATGTTCTGTTGATGTTCTGGGCTGCAGGGCCTGTTGGAAGCTGTCCAGCTTAGGAGGAGGAATTGACACTTCCCTGCTTTCCAAACCCCAACCTCTCTGTGTTTCTGTCTATCTGTCTCTGTCACTGTGTCTCTGGGGAAATGGAGGCCCTTCGCTGACACATCTCTCTTCCTTTTGCTCTTTCTCTCTCTCTAACTCTCTCTCTCTCTCGCTCACACACACACACATCCACTTTCTTTGTCTTTCTGTATATCACTCTTGTTCTTTCCATTCTTCCATCCATCTCTCTGCCTTTCTTCTCTGTGTCTCAGGGGGATTTGAGGCCACTGTCATCAGGAGTCATCCAGTGTGACAGAATGACGAGCGTCACACAGGCTCAGGCCTGCTGGACCGGGCCAAAGACTGCCAGGCACAACACACATGACACATGCAAACACACACATACTGAGACATAGAGATGCAAGCACATGATTACCTTTTATTCTGTCGCCAGCTCAGCCTAAAGGCCAGTCTCCTGTACAATAAATAATAGATGCTATGCTGCTCTGCCTGGCTGTCTCTCTTTGCTTTTTTATTTTCTTAAAAGAATAATCTTCATATTTTTTCATATAAAATGTGGTGTTCTTTCTGTGAATAAGACGAAAAGATGCATCTCAATCAAATGCCTGCATAGGAATGACTGAGCTGGAGTACAGAAATGGTTATCATAGATTAGCATAAACACTGGAGACTGGTGGAAACTGCAAGCCTGACTATCCAAAACTCAAAAATACACATTTCTGCAGATTAATTTCACAGTCGGAGTGGAGTCAGATTGGATAGAAAGTGTCAGTGAACATGAAAAATTTCATGAATCAAATTTTATAACAAAGCTCCAATGTTTGTTACAATTTTTACTCTTTAACCAAGAGTTTGACTGACTGACGTTTCCATCCTAGAGCCACACTGCTGGGCTGAAAAGAACAAAGAAGAATATACAAAACCCCATCACCATATCTTTGACACTGACCTCTGGGTAAACACAGCACAGACCTCGTCTCTTAGAAATGATGGCAAAGTAACTGTGAGCTGGATTGTGTTCAGAGGCAACGTTCTTTTGACTGAATGAAGAACTGATTAGATTTATATACAGCAGTGCCGCTTATGTGGGTAACATGCATAACAACATATTTGTTACTTGCCAAATATGCAAATTAACAACATATCCTCATGACAAAAATATAAAATGCAATCTAGTCCTAATCATGCTTCTATCTAAATGCATTTGCAGCTGGAAAGTAGTACAGGTTTAAATAAGCAGTAAATAGTCAAAGTAAAAATCTAAAAGTCACAGTGTTTCTCTGTGAATAAAGGTTGCAATACAAAAGCAGGTGTGTGTGTGTGTGTGTGTGTGTGTGTGTGTGTGTTTGTCACAGTGTCACTGAGTCAGATTAAAGGCCTGTTTTTATCTCTGCTCTTGAGGGAAAAGGTTGCTGTGATCAACAAAAGAAATGAAAACCTGCACTGAACAAAAGCACTTCTACAAATAAATAACTGAAAAGGTGGAATGACTTTCTCAGGAGACTGGGTTTTGTGTTTCCCTCTCGAGTTAGTTTACTTGCT
>OMLM01010120.1:0-23296 GCA_900302695.1 Helostoma temminkii | reverse complement strand
TTAAATATATAATTTTTCTATTTATTTTTTAATATTTAATACAAAGTACTTTAAATATGTTTTTCAACAAATACATGCTTATTATTACTGCTGAACATAGTTTTTTATCCATCCATTTTCTGAACTGCTTAGTCCCTGTAGGGGTCACATGTGTGCTGGAGCCTATCCCAGGTGTCATACGGGCGAGAGGCAGGGTACAACCTGGACAGGTCTCCAGTCATAGTTTTTTAAAGCTACCATTAGTGAGGGTAGTGTCTCAGGAGGATGACTGGCAGCACTGTCAGTGAGGGAAACACTTCCCTTAAAACACATCACAGTCAGCCTCACACTCGCTTCCAGTCTGATCTCTGTAACAGACTGAAAAAATGCTGCCATCATTACTGTCAGAAAGTTCACATTATAGCAGAGGATATAAATGTAGAACTCACTGCAGATTATTTGGGACTGAATTAATGTAAACTAAGTGAAGTTGTCATTCTTTAGCATTATTTGATCTCTGAAGGGTCATTCTAGTAAATTCTACCATCTGCTCTGACTGAAACTAAAACGTCATCACTCCTCACTTTGGGCAAACAAACCTATTTGCTTCGGTTTACAGTGGCATGTTCTGATTGATATTAGTCTTATTTCTCTTTATGGAGATGAAACAAAGATGGGGTCTGGTGTGGGTAACCTACACAACCTTGCCAAAAAACAGACAATTAATACACAATGGACCTGAAAGTGCTTCTGAAACAGAGAAAATATCAAGGTTGAGCAACTGAATTTTGTACTATATGTTACTGTGTTTTTATTTTGTGTTAATGTGCATTTGCATCACTCTGCAGTTAACATGTTTCTTGTAAACATTCTGTGCCTTTGGTAGTTGGTTTGTATCTCTTTTTAGTCATAGTTGGTCTCTTTGTAGATATTTTGTCTTCTTGTAGCCAGTGGGGATATGTAGTAATTTTGTGTCATTTTGTGTATCTTTGTAGTCAGTTTGTGTCTCTTTGCAGTTATTATGTGTCTCTCTGTAGTCACTTCTCATCTGTAGTCGTTTTGTGCCTAGTAACAGACATTTTTTTGTGTCCTTGTGGTTGGCTTGTATGTGGCTGTATTTATGTCTCAGGGTGTTATTAGTAGTGATTATGTGTTCCTCCAGTGAAAACACAGTCACTGTTATTATTTTTAGAATAACACTGAGGTGAGGGAGATTGAGTGACATTTTTTCCCTGATGTTCCAAAAGACAATAGCAATGTAACCCCAAACATTAAGGTCTACACCCAAATCAACTAGGCCAGCCACATTATTGTCAGTGTGTTATATAGACATTGGACAAATTGTTTAACTAGGTACAGCTTTGATAGTGCAGGTATTATCCTGATTATATGTCAATTTCACTGCAGATTCCATGTTTGGACTGTTTTGAACAGTGAATACACATTTTTAATCATGTGGAAATGTGTTGAAGGCCACAGTGATTTAATTTTGATTTGAAGTCAAAGAAAAGGACCTTCATGGGTGCTTTGTCAGACTTAAGGAGAATAAGTTGAACTTCTGACTCCAGCTCTTTACTTAAACACATGAAATTAATATGAATCATATCATCTTAATCAAGAAAATTACTAAAATAAGCCTATTACCCAAATGTGGAACTGCTCTTTTAAGAAAAATAATAGGCATTTGCCTTATTGCATGCTAATTAAGCTAAGTTTTAAATGCAAAGGAAACTCAAAGTGAATTCCTAATTTTGTTCCCGAGTTATTTTCCCTTAGTTCCTGGAAGTATAACGAATGAATGAATATAATTAATATTGCTGTTTCTGGAAAAGAGCATGAATTAGCTTGGCCACTTTTTCTGGACCACTACAGGTTAAGTTAAGTGGACGTAATGACAACAGCAGGTGTATTCAAAGTGTCTGAAGGAGGACAAGTATGGGAAATCAACAGCCTCATGGTTAAACACATTGATGCTAATGACTAAGCAGCAGTAGGTAATTTACAGAAAACTCACCTGCTCCCAGCAGTGAAGAGTGTCTGAATCTGAATGTGCATGTGTGTTCGCATGTGTGCTTCTGCTTCCCCACTTGTGCAAACAATGAGAAAGAAGCAGAAAGTTCAGCCAAGCAAACAAAAGTGAGAGTGACAGACTAAGTGAGAGAAGCGTAAATAATCAGCAGACTAAACAGGAGAGTTAAGAGAGTCTGATAGATAAATGGTGAAACAGTGAACACGGATTGTTAAAGGAGGTGGAGGATGGGGAGAGGCATGTCAGCCATTTGAGACGCAATCGATTGACAGATAAAATGAAAGTGGCCTGTCCCTGTCCTTGTTCCTCATCCAGCACTGTCCCCTTGATATTGACAGCTCAGTAGCAGAGTGATGGGGGATGAACACAGTGTACTGAGGAGAAACACAGAGTCACTGTGTGAGTTGAAGAAGGAATGAGTCTTAGAGTGTGTGTTCTCATTAGCAGGTAGATAGGGCATGGCAGTGCTGACAGGTGTGACAACAGGATACTGGGTTATTCAGGCTGACAGTCAATACAAAACACACACACATTCAAACACACTCATCAGATGTCTGTCCAGGCCAATTTGCAATGGCTAATGCTGCCGCACACTGGCCAGGTATTTGTTGGGAAATGGACCGGGGGTTGGCGAAGCCATCAAGTCTTTGAGAAATATTTCATTTGTCTGATGATTTCAACCAGAACTGGGTCAATTACACAGCAGACACGGAGCGGGCAGGGAGGATTTCCAATCAGCCAGCAGGGAGCTGTGAAGGGCACTTTGTGCTGGAAATGACACAAACTATAGGACTATGTCCAGGTTTCAGATAGACTTGACTTTTGTTCTTAGGGTGGTTATAAGCTAAATGACCCATATCTATTGAAAATAGGTCACATTTCTCCAGGGAACATTGACATTGACCCAATGTGTCCAACCTTTTTTAAATATCTTTTTGGGTCATCTTCCACTAGTGACATAAACTTTTTTTTTTCTTTCTTGTTTGGTGAATCAAACCTAAATTTGCAGAAGTAAATATGTTCAACCACCAAAAGTTAAAGGTATATTTAATGTGAGAATGTCAAAATGATGACCTTATAGGGAATTATTGTCAACTCACCTCTGAAGGGCAGCAGAAAGCTGTTTAGAATTGTTTTGGTTCAGTCTCATCAGGCTTTTTTTTCACCAGTAGCAGACAACTGTTTCCACTGAAAAATAACTCCATCTGTGAGCTGTCACCACTATCGGTATCAAACAGGGAACATACTGTATCTTTAAGATATGAGTTGATGAAAACGGTGAAGCATTGAGCAGCTAAACAGCCAGATGTTTTTCTCGGGAGGTGGCGGACAATGAAATGTGCCACAAGAGAGTGAATACTGACTGGTGTTGCTCTGTGTCTTCTCTGTGTGTAGGTAGAAGACTAGTAGCTGGAACAACATGTTTGGTGTATGGTGGTGGCACTATGTAAGTGCTGGGTTAATGAATTCAATAACACCAATGAATGAATAAGGAACAGACACTTCAGAAAAACATAATGCACTGTGTGATACTAATAATTTCACACAGCTTTGTTAGGGAAGCTAAACGTTTGCCCTGTTGGCCACAGAAGAAATAAATAAAATGACTCATTGAACTGAATTTAATAGGATCCATCTTTTTCAGATCATTTATGCCGTGAGTAGTTTTAAAATACATTATGCAGATACATAATGCACTACAATAGGAAATATTAAGCACAACTGACAATTGATTGTAGCTGATGCCACAGTGGTTAAAATTAAAGAGTAGATGTATAGTTTTTAAACAATAAACAATACTTAAAGGCCCATGTGTTTGAGACAATAGGTCTTGGTGTGTCTAACTATCCTGTTCTACAAACTGGCTATGAAGCTTTTCACCAGGAATGTGACCTCACTGTACTGTAGGAAACGATTACACTTATAAATGTCATGTATTAAAATGTTTTCATCAATCCATTGATTTGAATAAAATCAGTTTTTCTTGTCCTTTTCAGGAGTCAGTATTTTTGCCCCTAATGAAATACAGTTGAAAGGTGAGTTAATGAAAGTAATCTAATTTAATTTTCTGCATATTTCGATGAGATCAACCAGCAGTTCATAATAGCATTGTGTAATATAAAAGCTGATTAAGGAGATAAAACCAACCATTAAAGCAGCAGCATAGGTGATATTTGAGCTTCTTCAAAAGATAAAGACCATGTAACAAGGACCACACTCCTTCCTTCTGCTTCTGTTGCTCAGACACCAACCTCCTCCCATCATTTCTTCAGCAGTCAGTCTGTGTTTCAGAACTCATCTGTGGTCATGAGCTTTAGGTGGATACTGAAAGAATGAGATTGAGCTGTAACGTGTTTGCTCCTTAAGGTGTCCAGTGTCAACCAGAGGGCATTCAGTTGCAGATTTTCCAAGCATGCTCAACTGATGGAAGACCCCAGGGCACACCCAAACACACTGGAGAGATTACATATCTCAGCTGACCTGGAAACGCCACAGGATCTGCCAAGAGGAGCACAGAAACATTGCTTGGGATTAGGACTTTTAGATTAAGGATGGTTCAAGAATTTGTCAATCAATGTTGGATTGTTGAAACACCACAGCACAGGAAAGGTTTAATGCTGGCCATGATCGACAGTAGTCAGAACACACACGGGTCAGAACCTCATTTCCTTGAAATTTGCATCCATCTGTGTAATACAACGTATGTTTAGACCTTCGACCATGTTACACAAAGTAGCAAAGCCTTTGAAAAAAGATTATTTTACCTTAAAAAATTCATATTTGGAAATGGTCATCATGGTTGTTTAGTGTATGCTATTTTTTCATTGTGTGGCAATGCCCTTGTAAGATTCCCACTACAATGTTATCCAGCAATGATTGTCATTGTCTGATAAAGTGCCTATAAGATCAATTTCTCCAAGTTTTAACTTTGACAAAAATGTTGATTAGATTTATTGATGGCCTCCTGACACCAAGATGTCAAAAAAAGCTGCTTTCTATAGATTATAACTATAACTATTATGTAATAATAATAAACCAAAAATAAAATTTCAAACAATCTTTCAATGACAATATAATCTACAACCTAAAATGTACCTTTATTTTTAAATTCTTGGTTTTGTCTAGCTTTAAATCATTTCTTTATTCCAACTGATTTATTGGCCAACTCCTTCTGTACTACCTCCAACAGCTGTTTAATATCTGTGTCATTAGCAAAATAAGATACATTTCACAACCTTTTAACTACCATTGTATATATAAAATAAAGATTAATACTATTAGAAACAGAACCTTCTGGGACCCCACAGTTTTTGAAGAAAAAATTTGCAAGTGAAAATTTTACTTAATTATCAAAAAAACACATCAAACAAACAGACAAACAAATACAGAGAAAAAAGGTGATCCCTCTGATAAGTTGCAATAGGGCTCAAATTTCTGCAGGGTGAACACAATGGATTAAAACCAATACCTGCATGCAAGAATAAATCATCTATAGTAAACTGGGTAAAAATGTCGGGTATGGTCCTTTAAGCAGGCCTTATTTGCGTATTGAAAAACCATCTTGGAGAGCTCAGGTGTCTACTTTGGCTCTCCATAGCTAGCTCCTGGGCATATATTTCTCAGTCCTGTGATTTGATTCCTTCTGTCTCCAGGCTGGCATCAAATTGCATTACTACTGGCCCAGCGTGCACAGCGGCAGCAGGATATCAATACTGATTGCCGGCCATAATTACAATGTAATGTTTCAAAGAAACAGCAGCTGAATGAGACATTATCAATATTTATGCCACTGCTTATTTCATAAGCTCCTTATTTTAAGGTCACAGGGACACATTATGCAGACTCACTATGATAAAACAATAAGTGAAGCTTGAAGTGCTGATTTTACATCTGTCCTTTCATTTCTATTGATGTTATTATTAAAGTGCGACCTGTAAGATATGGCTGCTATTTACAACACACAGCTAGGTGACAAAAACTGAAATTGGAACATGCATCTAGACTATTTTGTTCAGTGTTCTTTTCCTAAATGCTTGATCACTCTGTAGTACACTGTGCACTAAAAACGTGTTATATTTACAAATCAAGTTGATGAAGGTGTGCCACAGGGATTAATATTAGCTTTACTGCTCTTTATTCTCTACATACTTGCTCATAACTAAACATAGCAATGTGCAGTTTTATGATGACATGACATGACGTGATGTCATTAACGTCACAGACTCTACTATTAACCAGGTCACAGTTTTCTTTTCATGACTTCCAGACACATCCCAAAATCACATAAGCATAGGAAATCTAACAGAGGGCAATACTATTAGTTCATATTAAATACCTCATCAAGTTGCTACATTCAAAGCAAACACTCACAGCAGTTAGCGAGCTCTGTTAGTTGACTCTGTGGTGCAAAGGTAGCACATCAAGGGTCAAAATCCTGTTTTTGATACTTTAACAACCTGCTGTTGTTAAAGTATCAGTTTTGGACTTTGATTCTCCTTCCAAGAGATCAAGATCAAACCAACCTTACAAGAGAAGAAGTTGACACCACCTTTGTCTAGCATATCTCTGCCAAGAGTCTTCAAGAGTTATCTTGAAGTTGAGTCATGGCAATTGGATTTCTTTCTGAAAAGGGCTCAGCTGGTAGGACAGTCATCTATAAAACCCCAAGGTTGGTGGTTCAATACCTGGTATTCCCAATTCCTGGCCACATGTTGAAGTGTCCCTTGACAAGACACTGAACCCTTGGCACCTCACAGGGGCAGCCTGTCCGCAAAGAATTTTTCCAAAACATTAATAAAATAATGACAGTAATAACACATGGAATAAATAATTGCTCGGTCTGTATGTAGATTGGTGTAAAATAATAAAAAATGGGGACATTGCTTCCTTGTTCATGCCGATAGTTTTGACATATTCAACAATCACATACATATGAATGTAGTTCTCTCATGTCCACTTACATTTGATTATGTACTCTACTTGTTAGATTTACCTTGCAAGGGGTTGTCCCTACAGTAGTGTGCCACCTTTTTTTCTGAACACTGTTGGTGTGGTTTTTGGTTATAAATATGTCTAGTATTAAATGTCAATATGTGACACCTAACTATTGGTTAGATCAGCGTTTCTCAACTCTGGTCCTCAAGTCATTTGCAAAACATGTAGGCCAGGGTGCCTTGAGAACCAGGGTTTGAAACCATTGGGTTAGATATTTAGACATGGAGTTCACCGTTTGCATCATATCTGGGCATATCTGTATAAAATATTATCTTATCATATATTAGCATTAATTAGGCTCAGACTGTGAAAAAAATTAGGATATGCTGGAGAAGACTTTACACAGCAGACAGATCCCATAATCAATACAAAGTCTTGAGAATTTAATGTAACTCTAAATGAATAAATAAATATAATGAAAAAATGTAGTGACATTGCACAAGGTTATTGAAACTATGCCACAGTGAATGTTTACTGTAATCTGTAAGACATATTAGAGTGTGTGACTGTTTTTGGCCAGGGAGTGTATTTTAGGGTCCATTTGTTCCCCTTTGTAAACCAGTGAAGACGGCACATAAATGGAGGTTCTTCAGAGACAGACAGAAACAAGCTAATGACCAAGACAATTAATAGCATGGATGAGAGCTTCCTCCCTCCTCCTGTTCCATTCCTTAAATATGAGTGTTTAATTAAATGGCACTATTAATTAATACACTGTGATATTAAGATGTGTATAGGGGGAGGGGGGGTGTGTGAGACTGGTTAGAGTAAATGAGTTTAAGACAAATGACATGCATAAAGCGTGTACCACACGCTGAACCTTGCCACTGTGTTTAATGGCCCCAAGATAGATGACGTGATAGAGCGCGCGCACAATCAAGAGGAGGATTCATTTTCCATTGTGGGAATACAATTAGTGGTTAGAGAGAGACGTTACTCAGGTTCAGGGCTTGACATTAACATCCACCGTGGGTTGTGGGTTATTTCTCCGACAACAAAATTGTTGTCGGGAAATAGTTACCAGTGAAAATGCTGAAATGCTAGTTACTAAAAAACCATTAGCCACAGTGATTGGTGAGAAAAACTGTAATGTCAAGTCCCGCCCATGTTTGTAATGTTCAGCCTGTGTTACCTGACCCCACATCAAAAATCAAAGTCATCAACATAAACTGTTTGGTTGGGATGTTCAAGTAGTGTAGAGTAGTGGAGTTTAGGAAATAGAGTGTGTTAACATGGAAAGATGCTGAGAGAGTGGGTCTAATCTTATTTAATAAACGGAACATGCTAATGAAATGCTTTTTAAAAACAGAGCACTGTTAAATTTAAAGCTGAAAGGCTTTTCATTATAAAATTAAATGACTGTTGTATAAATATTCTACTGCATTGAGGGATAAATGAGGCATTTTGAGTTGCATAATAGAGTTTCCTATCTCACCACTGCAAATACTGATGCACCTATCTCAGTATGAAAACAAATGAATAGCCCTGAACACAATCAACCTGAGAGCAGATAGACACATTTCTTTAATTTGAGTCCTGTAGCATTCAAAGAGCAGAATGGTTTTAGAAGAGTGGGTTTAATCAGGTGTTGGAATTTCTTATAAGACATTCAACTTTATTTCCTGTGTAGTGTAGTGTGGTGTGTAGAAACAGCTGATGAATGCATCTTGTATAAGTCAAGGAAGTTTTCCACTGATTGTTTTACTAATGAAAATCATTTATATGCAGCTGAGAAAAGAACGTTTTAAGTATGTTTCCATCTGGAAAAAGTTGTAGATAGTATTTTGTAGCTCCAAACGAGCTGAGGTGATCCCAAAAGTTAGATAGAAGTGTTACTACCAGAACCACAGTCATCTCAGCACCTAAACTCTGAAGTATTTCCCAATCTCTCTTGCTGTTTTCAGCTGTCTTTCATCTTGCTGCCAGTCTCTTCTGAAACTAAATGTGTCTCCTTACTTTGACACAAGGCACATAGTGGGAAATAAGTACAGCATTCCTGCCATGTCCTACTCTGATCCTGTGTGTCTGCAGTTTTATGCAGCGTTGCTGTGAAGACCGGCTACACTGAGGGAATGCTATTTGCAGTGGAAAACAAAGTTACCAAAAGTAACTAGTGTAAAAGGAAAAGGATTCCGAGTCATCAGGAAGAGTTCCTGCTTGGAAACAGTCTTTAGAGGTCACTGTATCAATGGCAGGGTTACAGTTTTTAGTTTACAGAAGGCTGAGCTGCATGTTCACATGGGTGGGCTTTATCTACAGCTTATAATTTTCCAGAAAATGCAGTGTGACTCATTTCTTTAAATATTAAAGTTGTTAATTGTCTTTTTACACTGCTAAGCTTTAGTTCACAGATTCTTTAAGTTTTACATAAAAATCATTGCACTGCAATGAATAGACCAATGTATAGCACAGCAGTAGCATGGCATGGCATCAGCTTACAGTCCTTGAAATGCTTGCATGGCTCTGTTTCAAATTGACAACGTTTTCCCCTTTGCCAGAATCCCACATATTGATTTTTTGTTTCACCAAAATGATATATCAGTCAGCTCGTTTCATGAGGCATTCTGATTGGCTGCTTTTTTGTGGTTGGTTATAGAAATCCTGTCAGAATTTGGTTGTGAGAATTTGTTTTGTTGTAACACTGTCAGTACTGCCAATATTCCTGTCAGCTGTCTAAAGCTCAGTGAAAGTATCTCACTGTGTCATGTTTCCAGTCTGGCTTCCTGTCCTGCCCATATTTGGTCTTACAAACTGTGAGATATGAAACCATCCATCCATTCTCTGCAGGTTATCTACACACTTATTAAAAATCAAATGTAATGTATTTTAAGACCTCAACAAAATAGATTCAATGCACTTTCAGAATGAATAAATGTGCATTAAAGATTGCATAAAGTGTTTTGAAAAAATCTGAGTAAGATGTTATTTATTTATTTTTATTTAGCTTTGCGGTTTGGTATAGAGTACAGTATCATATATAAAATTAGCAAATGTAGTAGTCCAGATGTCTAATGCAGTGAACTGTGTTCCACTGTTATGCGTTATATGAAACAAATACTCTTGCACGTAAAAACTAAATCACAAATAATTCATTTTGGTAGGTTTTATTAGCAATTAGCTTGAAATCTGAGCAACAGAAATTCATAAAATGATGACGATGAGTGATGAGCATGTAATATAATAGCTCTGGTACACAAAAACCATAAATACCTATGGTCTAAATACCTTAGTCATGCAAACAAAGACAAGTCAAAGTAAAAAGTAAAGCAAATCACTTTCAGAACAGTTTCTGGTTCATACAGTCAGACCTTAGAGCAGGTCTGACATGATGATAAATGACAAATGATGTGATATAATAATAACACAAACACCTTATTAATTAATGCATACAAAAATAAAATGATAAATTATAATAAAACTAAACCAAGCTGAGCTGAAACAAACAAACAAATATCCTTTATCATTTCTAATGTATGCACACATTACCTAATATCAATCATCTAACCTATAACACACTTTGTCAGTTTAAACCTTTAATCCCAGAAGTACACAAATGTGAAACTTATAGAGGAAAACTTATGAAAAATAAATCTGATTCTGACCCATATACACTACAGGCTGAACTGATGATCCATACTTCATATTATATTTTGTTCTCATACATCTGAAAGATTGGTATGATAAATGTAATATTGATTCACACATTTAGATTGCAAAAGATTAAAAAAGACTATTACAGACGTTGTTCATTATTAATATCAGTGGTTATCAATGGTTATAAAAACTACTATTAAACTATTATTAAATTACAGATAAGAAACTAGTTTAATTTACTGGATTCTATTAGATACTGGATGATGCTGTATTAATCTAACCAACATGTCTGTGGCCAAAATTATCCCACATTTCTCCCAATTTATAACAAAATTTGAACATCATATCTTCTCACATTTAGTTTTCACAACCTGATCATGTTTCTGTGTGTTTATTTGAACTTTTGAACATAACTGATGTGACACAAACACAAAACAAAGTTTTATGATATATTTATTCCTTTATCCTTTCACTCCCTCTCTTCAGTCATCGTTAAGTTTGCTTGACCTGTCTCGCTGAGGCAGGATTTTACTTCTACACACACACAGTAACTCAGATGCTGACTTTTTGTAATATAGGCTATGCTGCAAATACTGCACACTTCCCTATTTGCGACATTATGGTCATTAGGTTAATGGTACAGTTTGTCCTTTGTAATGTTGATATAAGGTAACATTGCACTAAGTTCTTCATTGATCCTAGTTGGACAAATGATTTGCACAATTTAGATTAGGACTCTTCAGTTTAAGTTACCTTTCAGCTGGACAGTTTTCTTTGAGACCACAACAATGCATAATCGCTTTTACTTAAACTGCACCCCTATTCTACTCACAGCAACACTTTAATGACAGTTTTGGGGCACAATATGAATAGGAGTTGTGTTAAAGCATTTATGTAGTACATTTGTTGTTTGGTTAAGGCCTGCTTTTAGTATGTTAACCGACTTCTAATACAGATATTAAGGATGAAGAGAATCAAACCTTGTGTTTGGCATACTCTACACTTACACTCTTACACTTACTTACCTACATGGAATTAGTCACAACATGTTGATTTTGTACTTCTGTTTGTATATTAGGGCATTAACATTGTTGCCAGCAATAACATGCATATATACAGTATTATGTGGGTAGTGGATGTATAAGATATGTCAATTGTAATTGTAATTTTATTTTATTTTCTGTGAACCTGCGCAAAGACAGCTACCTCTTCTGGCCATACAGTGACACCTTGCAACCAGATTTGACTTTGGCATCAGTAAATATTGATTGCTTGTGATATAGAGGTTTATATTATCAGTTAGCAGTTTACAGCCTCAGTTTGGAGGGTCTCATGGTGTGTCTTTAAAGCTTGCCTGAAAAACATGCATGTCAGTAGAAAGGATTTTTACCTATCTGAATAATTACTTTCTATGCTTGGGTAACAATATGTGGGATTGCATTTTATTTTTGAAATGTTCTTTTGATCCCTTTTAACTTCTCTCAGTGCCTCCCTGGTTTTGTTACAGTACAGGTGCCAGGCCAGAAGGGCACAGTCTCCTGCCTGCAGTCCCAGGACATACATTCTGATTGTCTCTCCACTATTGCTTTCTCCTTTACCTGTGTCAGCAAGATCCTCTATTCATTAGCCACTGCTACAACAGTTAGACATTCTTCAGTTAGATTTTTTTTATTTTACCGACTTTAATCACGCATGGATTTTAAATATGTCTGTACATTTGTCTTCTTAAAATATTTGTAAATCAGGATACTTCCTCTTCCTCCAGCACGTCCTTTGCTCCTCTCCCCGCTGTGTGCCCTACACTTGTAACCTCTGCATGTGTCTCTGCTCCTGCTCCATCTGTGTCTGGTCCCTCTGCCCACTCTTCTCCTGGAGCTCTGCTTACTCCATTAGCAGAGGATGTGGAGATTGCTCCTGGTTCAGAGCCTGGCTGGCTGCCAGCAGAGATGATGAAGACAATACCACTTCAAGACCAGAAATGGATTTCAGCAGCTCTGTGGAAGCATACAGACCTGAAACTTTGGTATGATTCATAAGAACCAGCATTCATTTACCATCAGGCTCCCACTCTAGAAGGCTTTTTCACACTAGGCTTCTTCTATGGATGCCATATCTCCCGTGGAAGGTCAGGTTGGCCTGCCCCTTGTGGAAAGCTGCTCACTGGAGTCCACAACAGAGCCTGTTTGGTACTGGATGTGGACAGATATAACCTACTGACAACGGAGACTCTCAGGTGTATTTCAAAACCAATTACATCTCTACCAGCAAGACCATATTGGAGCAGCTGGATTTGGCTCACAGGCTCAAATTCAGACTGATCCTGAAAAGCGTATAACTACCTCGAGTATCAACCATCAAAAATGTTGTCACTGACACACTAGGAAGTCTACGTCTCTTTTCCTATCTGCCCATGTTTAATACAAATATGCTTAGGATTTCTGGATCATAAGATTTATGAGGCAGAGGACTCTTGTTAACAGTCCCACTCACTTGGTCAGGCAGCTGAGAGAAAGTGAAGTGTCTGTGTGTGATTTCATAATTGCTAATGTATTAATTGAGCTGACGGGGGTGAAGGACAGACTCTTTGGTGTACCTCTCATGGACCAGGAAAAGAATGGAGAACATTTGGAGAGTCCAGAAAAGACATGCCAGGTGCATCCAGGATGTACCAGGTGTTCTGTACACTGGAACAGGAAGCACCACCACCAAAGACAGCATTATCTTGCAAACTACCTCTGTGCCAGTGGACTGACATCAGTAGAGTCCTTGTCTTTTTAATGACCAAAAATAAAAGAACTCAAAGTCATCACTCAACTTATTACTTTTCTTTCATGAATTTTCAATGTGAACAATCTGAGTTTTACCCCATGGAAGGAATCCACAGATGGAATCAGGACCATGAAGCTTCTTCCCAGGCAGTCAAGCCCCCTTCAGTCCTCAGTTACTCAGGAGACCTTCTGCACTGTGCCAACACCTACAGTGTCACTGTTCTTGAAAGGAAGCTTGTCCCTTCTTTTCAGCCACCAGCTGTGTACCCTGGTGTTTCACATTGTGATCATTTTTATATACAAATGGTATAATTTCTTTTTGGAATTTGCTGAAATGTTTGTCTTTCTGTTCTCCTAGCTAGGAGAGCTTATATGTGTACATTACCTTTACCGCCAGTCAGGAAAATAATTAGAAATTGTAAACAACAATCATGTTATACATACTTATATATGTACATTATGTGTTTTTTAATAGTTTTATCACCTATTTTACCAGAAGTGGAGTAAGACAATGAGTGAGTGTATTATATTCTGAATATTTTTGTAATAAATATGCATTATATTTCTACAGCAGTCTTATGATGTATTGCTACCAGAAAAAGGAATCAAAACAGAGTTTATCTGTTTGCGAACTAAAGATTAAAACTATGAAATGACAAGAAAATGTTTTTCCTCAAAGAACATCAACAAATTAATGTTCCATATAATTGTATGTTACATTCAATTAATTCATCACCACCTCATCATTACGTTCAAGTTATAATTTTTCCAATTTAGTACTTAACAAGCTGTTAAGGTTGGGCTGTAATACATTCACTATTTTGAAATTTTAAAGTTTTGAGACATTTTTTAAGTGTTTGTGTTAAAAAAGCCATGCCATGGTCAAGAGCCCACTGACAAAGTCTGACTTAAAGCTCTGTGAGTAAAGCACGCCATAGGCCTCTTATATCCAAGGTCACAGGTTTGCCCCTCGAGGAGGAATGTAGCTCAGTTGGTAGAGCAGTTGTCAAGACACTGAAGCCCAGTAAGTAAGTATGCCAAAGAACTAGGTCATTATTAGAATCAGTCTTATATACAGTAACAAATAGGCTATAATTTGTAACGTGTGTTTTAGAAGTGTGGTCAATCTTATTTTAGCTTGCAGTCTCCTCATGTTCTGATGTTGTGGTTGAAACTCAACACATCCTCCACATTTAATAGTTGTTTTGATACATCAAGCTTATGTTTCCACAGCATTAGTACCATCCACTCTGCTGCTCTCACTTCCTCTTCACTAATACTGTTAATTAATGATTAATTACTTCCATTTGTATCTACTGGCTGTTCCTCTGATTTCTGTAAAGTTATCTCCAGTAAAACTCACAGTTACACGTGTTGTAAAAACAGCCCTCCAGCTGCTCACATTGCATCGTATGAAACATCTATAGTTTTTATTGACAAACCATCAACTAATTAGTGCTGTGGAATTAATATTACCAAAACTAGGACACATCCCCAGCCCCTTACTTGTATTTGAATGTTAACCGTTATTGTATAATTTACATTATGATATGCACTTATTCATCATTTAATGTTAAAACTACGCACTACTAATACTAGTCAAACAACACAATTGCTTGTTATTAACTTTGTCTCTTCTCTCTCCCGTAGTTGTGCCTCTCTCTCACTCTCTCTCCCTCTCTCTCTCTCTCTCTGTCTCTCTTGTTCTCACCCGCAGGTATCCTCTGCTCTGAAGCTGTGTATTCAGGGTGTTCAGCTGCTAGCCCATCCATCCAGCCTGCCTGTTGCTTGTTGCTGTTATTGGTTTTGTGACTTGCTGTTCTTTTCTCTCTTTCTTTCCACTCACCCCAACCGGTCAAGGCAGATGACTGTCCACCTTGAGCCTGGTTCTGCTGGAGGTTTCTTCCTTTCTTAAAAAGGGAGTTTTTCCTCTCCACTGTTGCCTAGTGTTTGCTCAAGAGGGATTTGTTGGGTTTTCTGTATTAATTAGTTGTATTGTAAGGTCTTAAACCTTACATTGTAAAGTGTCTTTAGATAACTTTCTTGTGATTTGGTGCTATATATATAAACTTGAATTAAAATTGAAACAGTAATTGCACAATGCCATGTAAGCAATGCTTAAATAAATTTAAATAAATTGACAGAGACTGATCAGAAAAGACAAAGAGAAAGAACTGAATGGGGATCTCTAAATTGTTGAGTGGGAGCATTAGATGAACTAACTTGAAAGTGAAGTGTGTGGGTGGGCGTTTGAAAAAGTGGACATTTATGTGTTTGGTGGCCAATGGAGAGGTATCAGCTTCAACTTGACCTACTTGGAGAATGTGTGTGTGCAGCACAAGTGTGGTGGTGGTGGGTTGTATGCCGGTCAATTGGTGACAGTAGAGCAAGTGTGCTGAATGTGATACTGTACACATTTTCACAAACTTATTATTTAGTTGATTAAATAACCTGGGAAGTCTGGCTTATAAGAATAAACAAAATAGGGTAACCCCGCCTCTCACCCGTATGACAGCTGGGATAGGCTCCAGCACACCTGTGACCCCTTCGGTGACTAAACGGTATAAAAAAAGGAATGAATGAATGAAAATAGGGTAATTGGTCAGTAGATTGCTTGTATTTACACATATTATTACATCCACTATATAGAGTATATATAGCTACTGTATACAATATATATTACATTTGTAGAACCACTAGAAAAACATACATGTGTCTATATAAAAGAAATGCTGTGCAAACATCTGTATTGTTAATGCACTAATACTTGCAGTGTTTCAGCTGTGTGGACCTGCTGTACAAATGGAAGGCACCTGATAGAGAGTTTTGTCAAACAACACAGATGCTCCAAACAAGAAAGGACAGAGCAGACCATTCTTGCTGAGGAAACTTCGTTCCTTTAATGTGTACAACAAGCTACTGAAAATGTTTAGTGTATAGTAGCTAGTTCTGTGTTCTTTGCTGTTGTGTTTCAGGGTGGTGGCATAAAGGCTGGTGAGGACAACAGACTGAACAAGTTGAAAATGTGTAGACTGGAAGTGGACAGTATGGGGGCTGTAGCAGAGAGGAGGATGGTGGATCAGATCAGTGCTATCCTGAACAATCTGCCTCATCTGCTTCATGATGAACTGTGGCAGATGGGAAGCTCATTCAGACTAATTCCAGACAGGCAGTCTTTTGTGCCCACTGCCATAATGCTCTACAACACATTGTGCGCACCGTCTCAACAATAACTATAATACTACAAACATTTCTCATTCACATTTGCTTTTCTTGTTGCTGTAATAAGTATTTTTTCACTCTTATGGATCTCATCTTAAAAACCAACTAATTACCAGAGGCCGACCGATCCTGCCGCTGTGTGTGGAGATAAAAATAAATAATGAAGCCACCCTGCTGTGCCAATATTATGCATAGCTTTACTGTCAAATCAGACTACAGATGAAACAAGTGCTTGGTGACAAATACAGGTGTTATAATATGCAATGCTCTACTACATTATCCTAAGTATATTTTTTATGCTTTGTCAAGTTTTAAGTAATTTTAGCATTCTGCTCATAGAACAACTAGGTTCTTGTTCTACCATGTATGGTGAGTAACTCATCACAATAAAAAGCAGTGCTGAGATTCTATATACAAAGTTAATTTCTATCATTGTAATTAAACAATGTATATTGGTTCATATATTATTTAAAGCTCATAAAAATGCTGAATAAAAGGGGAGAAAAGAGTAGGTTTTAACAAGTTTTATTGTGAAAGCCTATTTGGTCCAGAATTGCACTGCACTTGGTGCCAGGTAAATTGCATAAATGTGTGTTTATACTAACACTGTCATTGCACCAGCAGAAAAAATAAGAGCAGTAAAAGTGAGATGAGCTGGAACACTCTATGTAGGATGTGATCAGTGCTGCAATATCAAAAGGCAGCAAGGTTTGAATTTCTGCGTATGAATTTTGACATGCTGCAGACAGGAAAAAGACTTTGGTTTAATAGTAAGAAAAGTAAGCACTCACAAACATGTCAAGCCATCAAACCAAAGGAAATACTGTATGTTCTTTGTACTGATTGCGTTCCCCCACATTAGTAGTGATACAGGGGGAGATTTCTGGAGAGCTGTCATCCTGAACTTTCCAAGAGGGAAAGATTAAAGGGTATCAGTGCAGAAGATGCAGTGAAAAGCAGTCTTTCCAGAGAGAGATTCACAGGGTCACTTTGTGCTGTAATGTCCCCTGAAGGCTTTTACTGGTCATGAAATCAAATAAGGAGCCAGATATGAATCGACTGTGGTTTAAATGCGGATCACTTTCACTTTTATGACGACTTGGCATCCCACTTATATTGTTTTAAGATGAATATAATATCACAGAGAACTCAGCTTTTAAAGGGTTTGATTTTTCCTGGCCTCTCCAGTAGTGCAAACCTGTTATCACCCATATGGTGATGGCGGAGAGGTGGGAGGATCAGGCATTTCATCATTTACTTTTGAAGAGCAAAGGGCTCTAAAGTGTTGGAGAACTGGGAGGACAAAGACGTGGGAGTTAGTGAGGGAAGAATGAGGAGAGGAGTTAAAAAAGAGAAAGCTCCGTGGTCTTTGGAGTGTCCTTGACCTCGTCTCAGGTTCAAGTTTCCTGCATTAGCTCTGGTCAGAACGTGGTAATGAGCAGGCGCATGGTATAAGGGCTTTTGAAAAACTAGGCCACAGCTCACTCCAGCCAACTCCAGGAAAGAGAATCAATGGAGATGGTGGCGAGGCAGTTGACAGGCCGTCCTCCCTGTCTCTGGGCCAAGGTGAATCACACTGCACAGAAATAAAAACCTCCACTTTGACTTCGTTGAAAATATTAAAAGCAAAAGCAGGAGAATCAGACGAAAGAGACAGCTGAAACTACTGTATGTGCGTCTCTCTGTCTTTTTTCTTCTGCAAACAACAACCACTTTGTTGTATAAAGTATGAGATGGGTGTTTGGAATGGCAGCATTTCTTTTATTCCTTTTTCTCGAGCTGTCACGTTGGAGATTTTGAATTCATGACATGGACCTGCATAATGGGTTGCAGGGGACATGCAAAGTGAAAGGGAGCAAAATGAAAAAAGAAAGAGACAGACAGAGAGGAAAAGTAAACTCATTTGCAAAGGGTACTGCACTTGTAATTAAATTTCAAGCTAAAAGCCCTGTTCATCATGCACTCTCATTTGCATCCCCCTTAAATATGCATGAATTTATTTTGCATGAGCGGGCACAGTGTCTACACATGAGACGTCACACACGATTTGCTGGGGGAAAAGAATAATAATAGAGGCAATATTTAAGAAAGGTTCCGTGATGTCTTTAGTCACACATTTCCTCACATTCTACCTTCCACTGTAATTTCAACTGAATATACTGAACTCAGCAGATTGTATTGCTCATTAGTTGTGGATGTATTGTGTAGAAAGGCATTGATGGGATGCCGCTTGTATCCTGAGGGATCTAACTGAAACAGTACAAACGTCAAACCATGCCCTGCTATAGATCACACTGATCTTATCTTGCAATACAGTTTGTATCCATGTGTTGCCATGGCACTCTCTCTTCCCAACACTGTGTTTTGTAATTTCTGGGTCAGTCTATTTTCTCACTTGAGTTAATATGCCTTTAAAAAGATCTAATGAGATCAGATTGAATTCTTTAACAGAGTGGTACCATGGAATATGTACAGTGTCAAATGACAAAACAACAGGAGTCAGTAGTGCAGGTTTGTCTGTAGGAAGCTGAATCCTTTTAATGATACAGTGGTTTAAAGCTCAGGAAAATGGACAAAACAAATTAGAAGCCAGTCATCACTTTGATCTACACTATATAGCTTGTGCTGTATGTGAGCAGACGCTCAGACTTCTCTGTGATATTCTAAATTCAATCAATTCATGGAAATAAGAGAACAAAATCATAACTATACATCAAAGAACAAAATGTCGAAATCTAAGTGTTTACCATATGAATAACTGGGGTAAAATGCATTTTATTATTCATTATGATTCATTTGAAACACCTGTTTCTGGTCTGGGCACACCAGCTCACATATGTTCAGCATACACTGCTTTCAAAATGCTCCTCCGAAAATCACTTTTCTTTTCTTCAGCCACAGTAAAGCTGGCTTTCACTGCTGCATCATTTTTTGCAGAAACATTTGTAAACAAATGCTAAGAATGCAGGCTGTTTTTTCTTGTGCTTTTGTTGCTTTTTTTTTGGTGGTTAAGGGTTAGCATACTTAGCTTCGTGTTCGTGTGACTTCCTGAAGTCATAGAAAGAAACACACTGCCTTGTTTTTACAAACACATATTTTCTTTTCCATGTCTATTAAGTAGCTTCGCCATTGTATCAACTTTTTTTGACACATGTATTATATATTTTTTGTTATGTTTAGTTTTTTTGTTTTTGTTTAGTAATCACTAGATCGCTATCACTAGAACGGTGCTGCAGGAAAAAAGCTGATACCCAGACACTCCCATCTACTAACTAAATGCCTTCATTGCCTTAGATAATAAAATGTAGATGCATTTGCAGTTCCACAAAATAAAAATTTTAATAAATAAATAAAAATAAATTATTTGTAAGCTCTTGAAGACCACATATAAGAAAGCAGTGGGTCAGATTTAGCAAGTGAAATAGAAGGCGAGATATACAGTACATTAGCGTTCCATTTGATGTTCAATGTCCTTTCCAGAATTCTCATGAACACCAGAGGACCAGCTCTACAACCTCACGTCTGTATGCAGGCTGGTCTCAGACAAGAATGATGACAGTGAAAATGAAATTTCAGGAGCTTAGCAGACGCTAGTCCTGAGATGCAGTTGTTGGTGTAACGGTTGAAGAGAAGTGGGGATGGCACACATCCCAGTGGGTGCCAGTCTGCATATCGGACGTGATTTTCCCCAGGCTCACCTGCTGCTTCCTGTCTGTCAGGTAGTTTGTGATTCACTGACAGGTGAAGTTTGGCACAGTGAGGTGGATGAGCTTAGACCGGAGGAGGTCTGGGATGACGGTTTTGAGTGCCCCAAACAGGATCTTTGCATACTGAATGTCCCATGGTGTTACAAGATTATTGCAGCATCCACTGACCTGTTTCTGGCAGCTTCACACAGTTCCAGAGAGCTGTTGACGCTGCGAGTGAAGATGTAGTAGAGCTGGTCAGCACAGAAACAGAAGGGGACGCTCTATCTGGACCTGTTTTTTTTTTTTTTTTTCTATACAGGTAAAATCTGACAGCCATCAAAGACAAGTCTTGAGGTGAAATCTTATTTACTAATTAAAAAGTAATGCCTTATATGACCTGATACCCAAAGATGAAAAAAGTACTAAATTATAGACTCATGGAAGGGACTGTTACTATGGTGGAATTTTACTTGTACTAAATTATTTGTTAGAATATCTTCTCAAACAAATGTAACTTGTGAAATTTACTTTACACATTAAGTTACTAAATTACATTGATTTTCTGCCAACAGAAAATTTAATTTTGAAATGTATTAAGATAAAGGAGAAATGCTCTGACAAAAACCATAAAAGATCAGGAGCTGCAGGAACAAGAGCACACAAAACTTCATTTTGCCGAGCAAAGAGAAAGCTGAGCTTGTTGTTTAGCTGCCATGTGACACTTGTAATTTAGCATTTTGCAGAATGAATTAATTCATTTAATTTTAAATTAATGAATTTACTTAATGTGTGGACTGCGAGCTAATGATCAAACTTGGATTTGGCATTAATTTAGACCTGATTCAGTTCTGTTTCAATGATTTTATAACTAGTTGCAGTTTGACGTACAGTGTGAATGGAGTCCCAACCAGAGGTCTCATTAACCCATTTATGGAATTTCTTTAAAAAATGAAGGAAAACTCTGAAGGCCATCTATCATTTTGACAGATTCTAACACTAGGGGGGGTCAACTGTAACTTTAAGTAGGCTAATTCACTGCAGTTGGTGGTGTCTATATTAATTAGCTTACCAGTGTTAATTACCGTTTCTTTGATCTCATGTGCGGAACTACCTTGTGCAGGTGGGTTTAATCACTGCGTTCATTTGCTTTACTAGACACCATGTTCTGTTGCAACACAGCTTTATGCACATAGCAGTCTGCATAACGGAGATAATGCAGACACCACACTCACATAATGTTGCTATCCAGGTGCTAACAGCTGCTAAACCAGCTCCAAAACATATTATTGTTCACTAAACTGTTGCTTCTGCTGGTGACATGTCAACCAGCAACAGTGAACAGCTGTAATTAACTGTAGTAATGCAACATGTACAGGCTACATTCAGTGGCTACACTTTATTACTTAGCTGCACACACTGCACAGATCGGATGAAGCAGCTCTTAACAGTTTTTGGAAAACAAAGCTAAATGTTACTGTTACAATCAGCTAGTCGTCTTTTTGGACTAGAAGCTGACTTCATTTCTTCTTCATGTTGAACTGCTGAATGATTCACATCCATTTAGGTCTGTCTTTATTTAGTGTGTACAGTTCTCCTCTCCTGTACACTTCTGTGACATCTCATCTTTACTGCCTGACTGTTTTGATGGACACAATTATTAATTAATATAAGGGAAATTTAAATAATCTTCACTATGCTTTTTAATAAAACAGCATAAACAACATATAAAGCTGGCTGGAATTTCTAACATTAGACAATGCCAGTCTTAAAAGGGCATCTATCCTCTCAGCAACTGCTGGTTGATTTTAATGCTAATTCATTGTTGCATTGGGAGTCAACATCTCTGTTCTCTTGTGAAGTCCTGCTTTGTGAGCACACACTGAAAAATGTGGTGGTGATGTTTGAGTCTCATCGTATTTGTCAAGTCAGGTCAGTAACATTGTTATGATCAAAAGCCTAGTCATGTGATTGCAGTAACATACCACAAAGAATCTAGTTGCTAAACAACACTGACTGTAAATGTATTTAACCTGGTTGATTAAGTACAAATAAAACCAGTGTGCCTCCAGATATAAGAAGTCTGACACTTCCAGCTTTAAACCTGTAACTAAGACTCCAGAGTTGCAATTGTTCTCCACACATTTCAAAGCATTTGTTGTTGTTTCCACGTTTAACAATTATAATAATCAATACTTTATTAATCCCCTTGGGGAAATTCTTTGTGGACAGGCTGCCCCTTTGATGTGCCAAGGGGTACAGTGTCTTGTGCAAGGACTCGTTGACATGTGGCCAGGAATCAGGTATACCAGGAATCGAACCCATGACCTTGAGTTTTGGGCAACTGCCCTTCCAACTTGTCCACTGTCACCCCCCAGTGATTACCAGATATATTCTGTGTCATTTTAATCAAAATAGATGAGTTGCCTGTCAGTTCAACTTTATGTCCAAAAATATTTAAAAATTATTATTATTAGTTCATGCAACTGTCTGCTGAAATGACACGTCATCAGGAGAGAATTTCTAACAGCGTTTAGTCCATTCTCGAATCCAACTGAAGAACTTTCTCTGCGCAGAAGTGGAAGGTACAGTATAAGTACAGAGTATATATAGTAGACCATCAGTACACATACATTAACATAGTGTATGCCATGAATGCTGCATGTGATGACATCACACAGAGGAATGCAGAAGATGGAAACAGCACATCACACACACACACACACACACACACACACACAGTGCCAAACACTGAGGTACATTTACTGTTATACTTTGCTGCTGTACAGTTTTTCCCTCCTTTGACAGCAAATGTAAGCATTTCATTCTCCTACTGACAACACAGCTAAACACTCTGGAAAGCTTGACTTAAACAATATTAACAGAATGTGTCATTTTGATTTAGGTTTTGGGTGACACATGTCCTTTTGCTGAACAACTGTTTAGACAAAAGCATGTGAAGCTTTGACAATATATAATACGATTGAATAATGGATAATTATATATATATATATATATATATA
>OMLM01010116.1:30912-44898 GCA_900302695.1 Helostoma temminkii | reverse complement strand
ACGCACACACATTATGTGTCACTACCACACAGATCTCACACAAGTAAGCAGCCAAAGTTTTCTTTTCAGTCTAGACATGTGGGCAGAATAATGACAGAGGAAGGTAAGGGGAAAGTGACACATGAGAAAAAGAGGGATTGAGACAGAGCAAGAGATAATGAGAATTAAAAAAAAAACAGTAAGACAGTGGCAGAGAGGAAGGGAGGAATAAGCAGACTGAGGTGGGTGGGAATGGACACGTACGGTGGAAGGTGAGCTCATACAGACCTACAGTAATTTTTCTGAAATATATTCAAATCCAACTCTGAAAGTTCTACTGACTTTTGTCTTCATCATAAATAATTGTAACTTTATATACATGACAT
Organism: Helostoma temminkii; assembly: GCA_900302695.1. Lineage (NCBI taxonomy): Eukaryota > Metazoa > Chordata > Actinopteri > Anabantiformes > Helostomatidae > Helostoma > Helostoma temminkii. The sequence continues at coordinate 44,533 of OMLM01010116.1, read as the reverse complement.
GAGTTGACTTCATAACTACCCGAGCACAGATGCTAAATGGCTAAGTCAGGTCACCTGACCTGAATCCAATTGAGCATGTATTTCACTTTGCTGAAGGCAAAACTAAAGGTAAAAACTAAATCTTGTCTCAAAACAAGCAGGAAGTGAAGACAGCTGGAGTGATGTACTGGCAGAGCATCAGCAGAGAATTAATGCAGCATAAAAATTATTGTATGGTGTAAAAACTATTTTAAAAAATTGATTTTACTGTGTGGAAAAATACTGAATCTAATATTTCCAACCAAAGCCTAAAATGTGACAGTGTACACTTTCAGCACATGATCTTCACTGTTTAATTTCAGATTCTTTGTGGTCGTGTACAGAGCCAAAATAAGGAGGATCTTGTTCTTCCAAATATACAGTACCGTACGGGGTTAAGTGAATACTGTGCAAACACTATGCAGTGCACTGTCTGTGCATACAGACATCACCATCACCCTAACTAACAGCTGAATAATGGGTCTGTCTGTAGCTTTAGTCATAATGCATCAGGAATAATGGAAAAGGTTAGTAAGTATGTTTTTAGACTTGTTTTGAAATTAGTGTGTTCTTTGCTATAGAAATACATGCACTTAAGAACAGTAAACACTTTTCCACTTCTAATTTAAAATAAAATAATCCCTCTGCTCTTGTAGACTTTCCAAAACATATCTGTATATTTATCCATATATATATATATGTACAATTTGTGTCACGTGATCAATGCAGAAGTTGGAGTATCTGGATTTGGCCACAACCTAAGAAATGCTTCATAGCCCTGCACTGCTCATCCTGGACAATGGCATGCAGGCCAAAAAGTGCACCGAATGTACATCTGCCTGTAAACGCAGCAGATTCTTTCAAATGTTGAAGGAATGTAACATTTATTTCAGCTTCCTTAACATTGTCCTTGCGAAGCAGTTACACATACCGTTTTTGATTCTTTCACTTTTCCATGTTGTTCAGTGAAATTTTACGAACACAGTAGCTCTTCTTTTTCCTTCTTGCTGTTGCTACTGTCCATAATTGCCATCAGGTTTTGAAGTGCACATATGGAATGCGTCAATATATGTATCCCCAATTGTAGTATGATTAGGAGTGTTTGCATAGCCGTTTGGCAATGATTCTTCAGAGCCACTTTTTCATTCAGATCTTCATCTCAGCACGAATGACTCTCTCTCTCTACTGACCCTGAATGCCTCACAACATAGATGACCTACACTCTGTACCATCCCTGAATGCAGTGCACCAGAGCAGCTCCTGACAGATAGCTCATGCTATGCCAGTCACAATGTTACTTTCTTTTGGTGATTTTGGAAGCGTCCTAGCATGTGAATATAGATCTATCAGAGGACAAATGTAAAGTATGATTTTTTTCTTTATTGATTAGTCGTGTAACTATGTACTTTTCTTTCCAAATGCAATGCAGCCATTGTAGTTAACATTGTAGTTATTAGTGGTAGACAAGAAAAAACTGATGACACATGACAAACTGAATGAAGAGACAAAAAGAGAGAAAGGGAATTTGCTCATAGAAGACGCCCAATTAAACCCAGCTTATCTTGGCAGGCCCTTCACCTTTCTGACAAATACACACACACTCATGCATGCACATAAATATTTCACATGCATTTACACCAAACACCACAACAGTTTCTGGTTGTGGTTCATGTTGGAGTCAATTCTACATTTGACCCTCAAGCGACAGAAAGTAAAGCAGTAGCAGTGTGTTCTGTTGGGGAGATAAGGGTGAGAGACAGAGTGAGGGTGGGAGAGACAAAGAGAGAGAGGGAGCAGAGGAGCAGAGAGGACGACATAGTGCTGCATTGCAGTGGCAGAGCCAACAAATGTTGCTACCAAGTCGGGGCCCTGTTTACTGTGGAGATCGTATCTGAGAGTTATCTTCAGGTCCCTTCCGTCTGAAGATAATCATGTATGACCCAGTGAGGGAAGAAGGACACTTGGTCAGACACATCATGGCCTCTTTATCAGCCTGTAAGCCTGCTCTCATATCCCAATGTCATTTATCTTTCCCTTCACTCTGGAGGATAATAATGCACAAGCAAAGGGGATGAGGTGACGTGTGTTTATGTATTTTATGGGCTATGTGTCGCTGTGACCTCAGCACTGCTTCCAGATGCAGTAAAATGTGTTTTTTATCTCATCTGAGTGTCCGACGTGATAATTACAACTTTATTTGTATCACAGTTGTCAGGAAGGTTTGCGGGAGGCAACAAATAGGACACAGTCTCAAGGTTGGAAGAGTAAAGAAGAGTGGTAAGTAATCAAGACAAGGATGTTCTATCACAGTAAGCATCTTTAATATGCACCAGAGGGAATCCTGAGAAAAGACACCCAGGTTTAATTGAGAAACCACTGACTGCTGCACTGCTGAGGCATTCAGCAGAGAGACGCTGTTTACTACCACACAGATTGAAAAAAGTCATCACTAGTAGCTTTCCTTTAAAGTCACATCTTAAGTATTCTCTCTAATCTAGACCAACTTAATGCCAGCCAGTAGACAGTCTGGCAGCAGTCAGGCTATGGCGGTCCTGTCAGTCAGCGCTGCTGCTGCAGCGTGGTGCAGTGCCACACTCACTCTCTCTGTCTGTCTGTGCTCTCAATGCTCCCCACCTCTCTCTGCTGAACTTTTTTTTGTGCACTCTAAAATCTGCCCTCTGCTTCTCTTTTCTACACTTCTGTCTTTAACCTTTAAGTGTATAATAAAGGTCTGGATGTCCTGCAATTATTTACTTCTAAATTAAGACAAGACAGAGGCTATTGTATTTGGGACAAAAAACCTTAGAGATATGCTAACTAATCATAGAGTTATTCTAGACATAGCATTGGCCTCAAGTACTAGAAATCATTTTATCTTTATATGTTTGACCAGGATATTTACGACTTGAAAAAAATGAGAAATCTCTGCCTTTGACTCAACCAAAATTAGGAGTATCCTGTCACTTTCACACCACATGTTCACCCTGGACAGGTCGCCAGTTTATCACAGGGCTGATATAGAAAGACAGACAACCATTTACACTCACAGCCAATTTAGAGTCACTAATAAACCTAACTGCATATCTTTGAACAGTGGGAGGAAGCTGGGGTACTCGGAAAAAACCCACACAGACATGAAAAGAAAAGGCAAACACCACATATAAAGGCATCCAGCCTACCTATGGAATCAAACCCAGGTGCTTCTTGCTGTGAGGCGAGTGCTAACCACTACACCACCATGATGCCCCGCCCTGGACATGCTCATAATGCATTTTAAAACCAAGTGTAAACAGAGTCATTGAGAGCGAGAAAGATATTTACTGAATGACGGTTTGTGAAAAATTGTATGGTGCGGCTCGTAATATGCTCCACCCAGATAAACTCATTGTTTAAACGTCAGTCTGTCTGCAAACACATAAGGGGTGGGAGCAGATCTCTAAGCTTTTGATGCACAAGAAATTCTAAGAATTCAGTGCTTATTCTGTTAAGCTTGATGAGCTGTTGAGCTTAATGAGTGTTTGCTTTGCTATATATCTCAGGAGTGTTAATAACTAATTTGAAGTGACTGAAGAGGTGGTTAGTGTGACGGTGATTCATGGGAAAATTACAGCCAAGGCTTTATATTTTACCAGTTATGTGACTGAGTTAAAAGTGTTCATCCGTCATGGGGACAAGCTAGTTGAAATGACCACTGACAAAGCCCCAACAATGTCAGGAAGCAAAGCATTGGTAGCACTAGTTTATTATGCAGTAAGTGCCTGAAATTGTCGATGGTGGTAAAATACATAAACTACAACAGATCCTGGGCATTGCAGTGACCCTTTTTTGGAGGAAACTGAAGCAATACATGTCCTGTGCTGCACAGTAGTAGTGCGCTGGATGAGTAAAGGCAGTGCTCTCAATAGGTTCTTTGACTTGAGAGAAGAAATCAAAGCTTCCTTGAAGCTTGATGTTCCTGGGCTTGATGATTTTAAGTGGGCTTTTAAATGACCTCACATAAGAGTGCAACAGTAAGCTACAAATAGAGTTGATAGACCTGTTGTTGTGCACAGACCAGAAAGCCAAGGTTCAAGAGACATGAGGAAAACCTGAGATGATTGAACAATTTATGAGGGAACTGCCTAGGGAGGAAACCTCCTAGCAGATAGCAGATACCACCACAAATCTGGTGGTAGTTGTGGGCTACTTTAGTGCTAGTTCAGAGTTGGTTCAATTTAGGATCTAAGAGCAGGTTTGCCTTTCCAAAGGCCTGTAGAGCCACTATGTCACTAAATACAGTACATCTGCATATGCCAAGCACAACAACAAGCAAATCTTTACAACCAATTTAATTTACCACAGTCAGACTCCAATCAAGCTGCATCAAGGTGTGTAGAAACATCTCAGCAACGATCAAGAGAATAGCCTGAGCTAAAGTGTTGTTGCAATGTACAATGTGATATTTTTTATTTTTAAAAGATTTACCCACTGAACTCGCTGCACATACTTAAATTGCTTTTTGGTATCAACCAATAGCCCTAAACTTTTCTAAGAGGGTTGCTCCTCACTTCTTAGTTGTTCCAACTCCTCATGTGAAGCATGTACTGTGACCGGTTTCCAACACTGTGTGGCCCGGGATATTACTTGAAGTGTACCCCACCTCACAACCAATGTAAGCCTCTACAGGATAAACATTTATATGTATATATGCATTTGAACTGCTGAAAAACAAATGTGTCTCGTCTTCCAATTTCTCATTTCTGCCCACTCTCTTTGCTGAGTCCATCACCCACACCCTCCATCCCATCATCCACTTTCACAACCCTTGTCTTCTTTTCACATTACTTTAATTTCATCTTCCCTCCACCTCTACTTCAGATTTATTTTTACATTTATTCTGTTAAAAAAAAACTCCTCTCAAACAGTTACTCTGTTCTCTCTCTGCTGCGCCTTGCCCCCTTTTTTCTTCCCTCATGTCCCTTTTGTAATTTTTTTTTCTCTCATCTTCCTCCTATCCTCTTCAGAAAGTCGTTCTCATCTTGTCTGCTGAAACACTTTTTCTTCTCCCAGGGCAGGGATCAAGCACAGCCCATTTCACATATGGCAGAGTGCGCTGTATGCCAGTGATGTATGTATGCTGGTAGAGGTGGTGCTACTGATGAGTAGCAATGGAGATAGGTTAATAAGCATGGAGACCTGCCTGTGTACACAAACTGTGAGTGTGTGTCTTGATGACGGGCAACGGAGCTCACTGGAATTGGAATTAAATTTCAATTTACTTTGTTGAATAAATGCATTGAGATTCTGCTCATGTATTCAGAAATATTCTCAACTAAAAAAGATTCAGGAATTTTACCATCCCTTGCGACTGAACTCAAACGCCAAACAGAGCAGGCAGTAATCGATGTGCTTATTCACCTCAGGCTGGCAAGACAGAGAGAATTGAGTCAGGAGTCATAAAAATAAAAGAGAGAATAGCAAAGAGGAAGAAGAAGACAAAGGAAAAATGAGGAAAAGAAATAATTAAAGTGTTTATAGTTTATTTGCTTCCAGAAGAACAAAGACAATATATCCACTATTAACATAAATGAACAACAAAAATGACACAGCCAAAATTATTATCCCGATGGACTTTCAAACCACACTTGAGCAATCAATCAGCCTTGAACTTTACTTAAGGGACTCCAGTGAACAGGGATAGTGGCACTTAAACACTTGATTGAGAGGGACTACTCTTAAATTCTTGGTAAGAAGTAATTTCATCATGTCAAAAAGCAATGAAACCAGTCTGGAACTTAGAAAGAGGATAGTATGCTCATCCTAGGAGGGAATGCTATAATGGCTTTCCAAGCATTTCAAAGTGTCTAGAAGAGCTGCACGTTGAATCACTGCAAAGCACAAGGAGAAAAACCTGGGCGTGGTAGAAAGTGCAAGACGTTATGTTGGAAGGGAGGCTGTTATGAGGGCTCTTCATCATGATGGGCTTCAAGGCCTTCGACCAAGAAAAGCTCCACTGCTCACACAGCAACACATCAAAGCCAGACTGAAGATTGCCCGTGAACATTTAAAATATGGTGTTGAGTTTTGATTCTATGAAACCAAATTTGGGCTGTTTGGGACTGTAGAAAGGGAGAAGCTTTAGAGCTGAAAACACAGTTAAACATGGTGGTAGGAGCATAATGCTTTGGTGTTGTTTTGCTGCTTCAGGTATAGGAGGTCTTGTTTGGATGGATGCATGGGATCATGAAGAAAGAAGATTATCAGAATAATGTATAGAAATCTTCAGTCTGTCTAGCTTTAGGTCACTGCTGGGAAACTGACTTAAGCATTCATTCAAGTTGGGCCACGACTTTTTGCAGTCCTAGATTGTCCCTTTCCAGATCTACTGATACCTACTGATAATATCCATGCTCAAAAACCACGCAATTTGAATGAACTGGTACAATTTACCATAGAAGAATGAGCTGAGAGAGACACTGTTTATAACTGGTAGTCAGAAGGTTTTTTTAATATTTCAATTCAGTACATCATTAAAATATCTTAAACTTAGTGAAATTCTCCTCAGGAATTTCTAATATTTGCAGTACATAGCTTTTTGACATGAATGAAACCTAAATGAGTAAACTCTGACCACCAAAATCTAATCAGTTCAACTTTGACTCTAAGTGGACATTGGTGCCAGAATTTAAGGAAACAGAATGCCTCAATTCACGACTGTTGCTGTCGTGAATGGTTCAGGCTACATAAAGTTGAACTATGACACTAAAAACATATTTACATGGCAAAAGAAATCCATGACTAACATTTAAGGAGGTCAATCACGGAGATATCACGGTACAGAATTTACCAGCCTACATTAGATGATATTACACTGTCAGGTGTTACAACAGAAGATGATACTGGACAGAAAGCAGAATAAAAAGCCTGATTCTTGGCATATGAAGAGGCACTGCAGGAAAAGAGGCCAAGAGGCAGACAGGAAGAGCCAATGTAAGAGGGAGTCAGCTGAGTATCTTGGGCAGCACAGTTGCTCTTCAGGGCCCAGTGCCATCTGTCCCAGGGCTGGGGAGCACAGGCCAGGAGACAAGCTCCCCTGACTGCATGTTGCTGCCATATGCTGCTGTAGCATGAGCATCTACAAACTAGAATGTATGAAAATGGTATAGTATAGTCTGCACCAAAGTGTGCTGACCTTAGCCGGCGTGCTCTGATTTGCAGGATAGAAAATGCCACTTAGAGATATACACTAAGCACTGCTTGATCTTTGCCGGTACTTAAACGAGACTGCAGGGGGTTTTGAGTGTTCTAGTTCTGACTGGGTCATGAACAATATTAAAGCTCAAATACCATTAGATCAAGTATAAATGTTGTGACTGACTGACATTAACAGCACTGCTTCAGATATTTAAAATATATTCTACACACCTTAAGCCACATGCAAAATACCATGTAATTCATTTATTACTGTCCAGTGTAGCTGTCATAGCACTTTTGACTAACTCTTGAGTGATGTGTATTATTCTTGACAGGCCCGACAGCGGTTTCAGAGCAAACACGCAAAAGCAAATATTTAGAGAATGAAGAGAGAATGATCCTGCAAATCAGATGTTGTAATTGCGTTGCTCAATACAAATAATCACAACATTAGTTAATTAAATTAAAACTTGTTATTGCCATCCTATGTGATCTTTTCAACCAGAGCCAACATTTTAACATGGAACATCTCATCTTTTGCATTACCTGCCTTCTTCTTCTACAGCAGCCATCATGTCAGCCCAGATATCGGGGATGTGTGAGTATGAGTACACTGATTGTTGCAGATGGTGCACACTCGCCTGCAGAGGAAGTTGCACATGATCTTCTAAAGGAAGCATGTTCAACACTTTTCAACACTTTGTGTTGGTCACGACTGATGGCAGTACAGGAAATGTACAATAGTCAGTTCAAGCCAAATGGATTTTCTAAATGTTAATTGAGAAAGTCTTGTTTAAGGAAAGCAGCCGGCAGAACTTTAAGTGCAGCGGCCAGACAGAAGCTCGCTGCACGAAAAACGCAACCAGTGTTATGCCATGGTCTACATGTCGCCCTCTGAATTCATTACAATTACAAACTCTATCAAAGTTTTTATTGCCAAGGATTTGTGCCTAGACCACACAGAAGTAATAAAAAACTACTGATGAAAGCAGGCAATAGCTGCATTGTGTGGACCTCTGTTGCTACATCATATTATGTCTGCACATTTTATCACAGATGAGTAATCTGTTCATACTTTGGTATGTAAGCTGTGGTTTTGTTACAGCAAATAGTTTTGGGTTGGATTTTAGTGCTCATTTCACATAATAGATGGATGTTGATCTGAATTCTATAAATTTTTATGTTAGAGGAAGGAAATTCTTTATGGATCATTACAAATCCTGAATCTCTGAATTGTTATCGGATCATGAGGTGTCTAGAGATTCCCACCCCTAGTCAAAATAGCTTTTGAACATACTTCAACCTATTTAATAGAAGTCTACATTTTGTACTAACATTCGTGGTCAGTGCAGTACGACTGTCTAACTCAAGGACAAAGATACACAACTCAGACCTAAGTTAAATGGCAACCAGTCATTCTGAAATTGTTCTCTTTCCACTTATAGTCTGATGCGATGAATTCCTATTCAAAGCCTACGCATTTCATAGCATACAACATACATACTGCCTCTTCTAAGCATAATGTACACGTAAACATGATGTTCCAAGATGAACTAACCGACAGGCTTTAAAAAAACAAAAGACACACAAGCATATGCTTGTGAAAGCTAGTAGATATGACGGATCCAGACAGACACACAGTTAAAGAAAAGCGACAGAGAGTAACAGAGAGTAACAGAGAGGTGAGAGGGACAGGGTAAGCAGATACTGAGGGACAGATGGACATGAGGACAGCTAGACTGGATGGAGAGTTTTGGAAGCAGGTAGACAAACAGAAAGGGACGTGACTGCCAGTAACCAGACTGCAGGTCTTATGATCTGCTCACGTCACACCCAGTGTGAGACGGGAAGACTGCCACTTCCCCGCTCTGCAGCACCACACTATCGCAACACCGATAACAAATCTGTCCCTCCATCTCCTTCTCTCTAGACATTCAACTATTGAACAATGTTTACTTTAATGCTGTGCAGTCTTTTTTCTGGTTTATTCAGCCTTTGCAAATAGTAGGATTTTTAGGTGCAATGTCACATTTAATTTAAGGAATGTCTAAAAACCACTGTAAACTATAGTAGGTGATCAATTCTGGCTCTGAGTCCAGTGCATTGCTCAAATGCAGCAGCAAAAATGTATTGAGTAAATGAGGATATAGCCTTGTATAGATCCAACATGGCTCAACATTTCTAAAACTGTGACAATGTTCAACAAAGCAAAGATCTGTGAAAGGTTTACATACTACTGTACCGTATACTACTTACCTACGTTCCTTGACTGGCTTAGGTTAGGGTTAGGGTAAGATTTAGGGTTAGGAAATTAGTTCTGATGTTATGGTTAGGGATATAGAAAGTTATAGACTAACATGCATACTGGTGGCACTAAGCTCATTTCTTATTTGACAGATTTATGGCATTTCCATCACCTCAAGTGTCTCAATGTGAGTGTTAATGTGTAGTGTTCGACTTGACGCCCCAGAAAGTACTGTCACAGTTGGCCAGTCGACAAGACTGAATTGTGCTGGAGAAAAAAGTGGCATCTCATACACAACCACACATACAATGCAGAGGTGATAAGGTTCTTGCCAAAGAACAGATGTTTCCCCACTACTGTAGTGAGTTTGTGCCATTCTCTTCAGATGTAAGCCTCAACAGAGTGACTCACTGCTGGAAGAAGGAACCGCTTCCTTTCCAACTTCCAGGTATGAACAGCAACACGGCACAATACTGCACATATGCATGGATAGTTTGGTAAAGAAATATGAAATCACTAATTTGATTTTTAGATAGCTGTGACCAAAAAATGTCCCAAGTTAATCCTACAATAAAGTGACCAAATATATTGCATTTCTATAGCTGAATTTTTTATTGGAGTACATGCAACAGAACAACTTTCATAGGAAAATGCCTGGTGACAGCAGGTCTGTTACAGCTTTTTCACTGCACAATTGACAAAGTAAACAAAAAAAATCTGCCCCAAAATGCTGTAAAGCTCCACAGAACTGAGGAACCGCAGAAAAGTGAAAACTCTCTCTGGGTTTATCAGTGTGATTGATATGTTTTACATATATATTACACATAGTAATCTGATCTATTGTCAGTGTAAAAACGTTCATTACAGAAGCTTTTACTTTTCCTGCAAGACTCATAGTATAACTACTCTGCAACTTAAAGCTCATACAAGAAGTGTTAAATGTTCATTTTCAATACAGTAAATTACACAAGCTTTTCTCATAGGTTAACGAGAGAACTACACACAAGAAGTGCACCACTTCAAAGACTTAAATGAGCAGACTGCTGAATCAAAAGAACAATTCAGTCGATGGGCTGTGTTCAAAATGTGAAACTCTACAAGTCTAGTGTCATGTTGACTTCAGACTGCTGCTCAATGCACCACCCACCTGCAGCATCAAGTTAAAGATGTAAACACGACCAGACTCGATGAGAGGATATGAAAGGAAAAGCGAACATGAAATGAGGGCGAGAAAGACAGGGTGAGAGACTAGAAGAAAGCGAGTGAGTTAGTGCTGTCCCTTGGTATTCACAAAGACTCCCAGCAATTAAAGCTGTGGACTCAGAGCCAGGGAGACTTCCCTGAAGGTCTTGGCAGTGGCTCTGAGGCTATCCATCCTCCACACCAGCACACACCAAAGCTCAACTAACCTCCAGAAACTTCAACCAGCCAACAGAAGTCCCCATTACCTCACATTAACAAAGATAAAACTATATGAGTGGGTAAGGAGCAGACTATACCATTAGGCAATGTAGGTAGATGGGTTTGTCAAAGTATAACCATTTTTACTCAAAGAACTTCACTAAGAGTAAGGTGCAGGGGAAGCTCCATGTCTGGTATTTGCTTAAAACCCACAAATCACTAAATCTGCCCCTGCACTCTAACCTCCTAACCCTAACCCCACATATACACGCTTGTCTTACTACATTAGTGAGAATACTCATTTACAATGCATTCTCTACTTTACCATTACCATCGCAACTAAATGCCTGACCCTTAATTCTATCCTAACCCCAACCAAAACCTAATTCTTACTCTAAAACCTAGTCTTAACCCCCCAAAAAACTCTTTGAACTTTTGAGGAACAGCTACAATGTCCTCACAAGAATAGTATTTGAACAAAATTTGTCCACACAAGGAAATGAAGACATGCACACAAACACAGACATACTGTACACACACTTCATTTAGTACAGCTGCCTAGTAACAGGTAGGATATTTATACCTCCAGAACTGAAGACTCACTGGAATCAGCTACTAGCAGTGCTAATTGTGATACATTTAATTTCACAGTCAAAGACCTTGAGAAAAATACACATGCCTATTTCACTAAGAAATGAAAAAAATGACACTAATGACTGAATTCTTTCTAATAAGTATCATGTGGCTCCATCCCATTAAGTAGTTAATACACACACTAGGCTTTATTTAATTGGTAATATTGTAATTGTGTCAAACCATTTTACAAAGACAGTTTTTACAATCCAGTTTCTAAATGTGCTAAATAAATTTGAAGCTTATCAAAGTTATGCACACTTCTTTATGCAATGAACAGTGATATAGTTTATCTTACTTGTTCTACAGCCATATTATGCCATTATATTTAATAGTCCTACTTTGTATATACAATGCTAAATATATTACTTTGCATACACAATGCTAAATATGGTCAACCACATCCCTTTGAAAGCCCTGGTTTAGAAATACTTATGGTGGAGAACAATGGAAGTAAGACACTATTGCTTGAAACAAAGATCATGTGTCCAGGGAGCAGGCATTTGGCAGTTTCCCAGGGTCAGAGTTATGCACAGTGAAATGGATTTGTAGACATACATCTGATTTTACATGTGTTCCTGCATCGTTACTCGTGTTGTTGTGATACAGAAACAACGATGTATTGGTGAGAAGGCGCCTTTGCATATTTACACTGAACCTAAAGGTGCTCCAGTGTTTGGTTTAGACAGGTAGCAGGCCTCTGTTCTTAGCAGTGTAATGACATGATGTATACCATGCACGTCTGACATACAGCAGATATACACAGATTCAGTTTCCTGTAAATGTGTGAGCTCGAACCATTGAAACGTGCAACTCTGGAGAAAGAGGAAGGTACTGGATAAAGTTAAAGCTGGAGTAAGACTGACTCCACTGACACTACCTACTGAGGCAGCTTAAAGGTGGGTCAGCAGAGACCCCAGTGTAAAAGGAGCTATTGAGTTCTACAGTGTTACATGATTTCCACACTTGGCTGACGTCCAAACTATAAAAAAGCTCTACGTTGGGATGGGGGGTGGGAGAACTCAAACTCTGAGCTTAGTCGACATACAAAGTGAAGTGATATGATGTGACGAGATTTCCAGGATATACTACATCATATCCTGGAAATCTCATCGCAGGTGTCAGGAAGCTGCTGTTGATTTGCCAAAGACACTCAGGTGACTTGGGATGTGTGCTAGCATGAAAGCACATTAAATGTGTCATTTCCAAACACCATATGTTCTAACAATATAATACAATATAATTGCTTCCCACTGTATAGACAAGCCTTTTGCAGGATTAGATGCACATTTCAGGCCACAGTGCAGGACCCACTAAGGACCAATCCTATTTCTGAATCTTACCCCTTCCCCTTCTCCTACCCTTACACCTTGCTTCTGGTCATTATTTAATTTTCAGACATGATATTCTGTCAAGTCATGGAGTATCGGGCATGAAAATACGTAAACATGCAAGACTGTCGTGCAAATCAGCAGTAATGATGGGGTGGCATGTAGAGCAGTCGTCCGCCAGCCCTACATGCTGAGGTATTTGTGGACAAGATACCAATATAACATAAAACAATGGTTGCCATAATTAAATCTTTATGGGTCTCTTTGCTCGTGTGTGCAGCCACACTGTCCATGTATCTGGTGTATGCTTAGAAATCCCTGGACGGGGAGAGAGAAATGTGATTGGACCTAACTTGCAGATCACAACCTAGGAAATCAACATGTTTAAACACCACTTACTGCAACAACTGTATTTACAATGTATTACTTTCACCACATCTTACTTGTATTTTAGATATGTATTGTTTACAATGGTGCGTACCGCCTCTGGGACACAAGCACAAACAAAAGCTTCTGTCTTATCCCACCTACTTATCTTTTACATCTGGCCAAACTAACTACCATGTAAATTTCAGCTTTAAATACTGCTAATCTGTATTCATGTGCTGTAAGCTTTATGTTAGCTAGAACCAAATATATAGAAATTATTTACCCATTCTAATAGGTACGGTAATAGATGGCGATCACTTGTGCCGTGTCATAGCAGCTTTTACTCTGAAAACAGTAAATTCTCTGTGGGTAAAATAAATAAGAAAAAAAATAATATTTTTTATAATAATGCTGAGACAACCTCTAGGCTGTATTATGCATAATTTCAGGT
>OMLM01010116.1:10546-30395 GCA_900302695.1 Helostoma temminkii | reverse complement strand
TGTCTTGAACCTAATAATAATAATTTGAACTACTATATATGCTGCTGTGTAGCATACATAGCATGTTGTCAATTTCACAAATCATCAAATCAATCAAATCATGGATCAGTAAAGTATTTAGCTTCATTAATCATATTCTGAAAAGTAACTAGTTGAAATCAAAGACACGTATTAGAATGAAAGTAAAATATTTTCTTGTAAAATGTAGTGAAATCAGTATGAAATAGCAGCAAACTGAAACACCTAAAGCAAAAGTACCTCAAATCTGTAGTTAAATACAGCACTTAAGCAAAAGTACTTAGTTACCTTATACTTGTGCAATAAATCACAGTAAATAAGCAAACAGGCATGAGTATGCAGAGTCCTGAGCAGAGCGCTGATGTGGCCTCATGTCAAGTACATCATGCATGTACAGCATCAGTCTTTATTTAAATGATAATCACTGAATGAATGCTGGTTCAAATGTGTTGTCTTGTAGTCAGGCCATGGCTTGGTCAAGTTATCAAAAATCAAAAATATTTTGGTCACTAAAGAAAAATTTAATCGGAGGCTTTGTTACCCCACTTGATATTACATTTTGCAAGTGCTTTGTTAACTTTGGAACATGCAATTCATGTGCATTCTCAGATTTTATTTAAGGCTATTTTTGCATTTGCATAGTCTTGCAACTAGTCCAAGGTCTCCCCAGCTGGGACCACTCCACCCTCTCCTCACAACCCTCTACGGGATAAGTAGTATAGCTAATGGATGGATGGAAAAATTACAGCGGCGCTTACACGTATCCCCCATTTCAAGATGAAGAAAAGAAATGGTTAGAGACGCTGCCTAAACTTTAGACGTAAGAAAGGGACATAATTATGCAGAAGGTGAGCTCTAGTGAGCTTAGCCAGGTCGAGGTACATCTCCACAGCTGATGACAGAAGACTCCCCTCCTAGCAAAGAAAAATCCTGTCTAACAGGTGATCACCATTTACTGACGTCATAAGCAGAAACACAGATGTGTGGTTGTTGGATTCAAAAACAAACATGGCTGCCTAATATATTCTCTATAGTGATTTCACATTAACCTTTGATTCAAATGTTGTTATATGTGTAACTGATGAGTAAAGCTACAGTAGTATTAAATTAGTCTTAAACAGCTCAGGCCAATGAACCAAATTTAATTATCTGAGTCTCTGTCTGGGATCCGAGCGCTTTAAAATGCACTAGTGAACTTGTCACATTACCAGAATCAGGCTGTCTCTCAGCTCCCTCTGTGTTAGACTGAAGCCGGAATGGCCCCCACCATCGTTGTTGTCTGCTGCTAAACTCCCTACAAGTTCAGCCAGAGTTCACTCCACCTTCTGATTTTTTAAAGTTGTAGCTTATGGCCCACAAATCCCCATCACAGTCTGCATCAATAATGCAGAGACCACAGCCTGCTAACATGTGACGACCGCGCAACGGCACAGCGATCAAACAAAGACCGTCTGAAGATGTCCCAGACTAGCACAGTGAGAGCATGCATACTAACTTAAGGGGCTACTTTAAGTGCACAAACACACACACTGCTCACACAGACATATAGATGGAAGTATGGATGAGACATGAGCATACACACACTGTAGCTGCACACACACTTAGACAAGCACACAGCACAAATGGATAAGACGCAAGTATCCAGACATAATCTGGTGTGTGTGGCTCATGTTAACAGCCTGTGTAGCCAGTCTATTGAATTACCAAACAACAGCAGAGCAGCACTCAGTACAGCATTCCTCTGGAAGGCTACAGTACATTCATCTCACACACAGCAAATACTGTGTCTCATCATAAACACCGTGCTTCCATCTTACTATTCAAAAATTAAGCGAGATGCTCCTTTTCCTCCACAGACCATGAAATTATTGCTGAAACTATACTATAGTAGCGTTACAATGCTGCGTGCAAAAAGAGCGCGTAAATCTTTAATTTGAGTAAAATGGAAAAACCAGGGAAGCACATTCAGTGGGAAATGCGTCTTATTCTCCTTTCTCTTTTCTCTAAGCAGAGACTTCACTTAAATATTAAATGGCTTGCTTAGGCTTTGTGGTTAAATGAAGCTCTCCAAAACAAGAACAAACTGTATTAAAAGCAATCTAGCAGCAAGTCAAAGCTTTGTCTTTTGCTTTTAAGAGTAAAACTATATCAAATTGCTGTCTCAAGTACTTTTTGGTTGTTTCTAGGGCTTCTCGACTACTTAATCAACAATTTAATACTGCATTTTCTAGACTTCTCATAATCTATGGGAGTAAAGGAGCTGTTAGGCAAATGCTGGGGGGTTCCTTTCTGTAGAGCCTCAGGGTGTAAGACTGGAATTCTAAAATTTAGATAGAGGATAGAAGAATGACTCGTGATGGAAAAGTCCTCCATGCTACAGTAGAGCACATTTAAGAAATGATTTGGAAGAATGTTTCTCAAACATTAAAAGTCTCAGGTCTATTTCTAGTTTGGACCAAAGATGAGTCAGTCCAGCAAACAGGGTACATCTCTCTGACGTCTCTGTTCTTTTCTGTCCTTCTTCCAGGTCCTCATCAGAGGAGGTCATGTGGCCCAGGTCCAACCAGCTGGCTGCACCAGGAAGGTTTTGGCTGTTGTTTTTTATATTGTCTGCTTTTCTTTTCTGCCCTCACTTTCACACACAACAACCGGTCAAGGCAGACGGCCGCCCACCATGAGCCTGGTTCTACTGGAGGTTTCTTCCATTAGAACCATCCATTAGATCCATCATGAGAAATACAGTTTAGGGGGAATTCCCACCTGACAGAAACAATTTAGAACATTTGCAGTACATTTCCCACTCAGTCTGTCTAAATGCACTATGCACCAGGTTACAAGAAGAAGAAATCAGGAGAAAGCAGATTTCTTTTCCCAGAGAACTCTGATTACTGCTCTTTTTACAAGAGCACATGTGCATAACAATGGCTGCAGAGTCACACCACTCGGTACTTTCAGCAGAGAGGAGTGGCTGGATGAATGGAGAAAATCATTCAATGAAGCATGATGGTGCCTTGTTGTTAAATTAAGTCTGTCTGAAGACCAACTAAAACTGAAACCAGCACCAAGTGTCACTTTTCACCATGTATTTCTTTAATTCAGACCGTCTGTGCAGTGGAGGAGCACTGTGTCTATCTGTGTGTCCCTCTCACTGTGTCGTCAGCTCCCCGACACATACAGAGTCTCTTCTGTCTCTACACAGTTCAAATCTCTGAACAATGCCTCAAAAATAAGCCCAAGGTAAAGGAGAAATCAGATTATTCTGCTGCATGTATATACAGATTTCTACATAGTTAGCTGATTACTTAGGTGCATGTAAATGCAGTCATTGGGAATTATTATTCTTAAAGCCACAGTGTGCAACTTAAGGCCTGAAATCTCCCCGTTCCACTATGCTCTTCTAACATCTGCTACACCCTGCCATGCTCTGCACAGGTCTCATGGTATTAGTCATTATGAGATTACAATAATAAGCAGCTGTGAAACTTACTAAACAAGCAGAAACTGTTGAACTTTCCAGTCAACTTTTGTCACCTGTTCCACCTGTTTTGAAATGTGTTATTAGGATCAAATTCAAAATGAGCACTTTTTTTATGAACACAATTCCTTCTCAGTTTCAATATATTTTATCTTTGTATTATTTTCTATTACTATGAGGTTTCAAAATCATTGCATTCTGTCTTACGCAGTGTCCCAACTTTTTTGATGAATGGTCCACAACACTTTGAGCTTAAATACACTTTTCACTTTATACTGGTACAAGATGCAACTATTAAAACTGACAACACAAAGACGAAAATATAATGTACTTCTTTGATCGCCTATTATGGCTGTATCATTGTGTGCCAACTGAATTTAAAAATAAAAACACAGATTCACTCAGCACTGGTTTGATGAGCTCTACGTTTTCAGCTGTATTTAGTCAGAACTCTGTGAGATGATTGCTTCAGGCTACGAAAGAAGAAATGTTAAAAATAATAACTAGAAATATAGAACTGAAAAATGTTTGGAACATTTTGGTTAAAGAAAAGCAATATTGTTTGTAGTGCTTGTCAAAGAATATGCTACACTTCAAACGCAGATCTTTTTGTGTGCTCCCATATTACTTACAAGATATCAAGCAGTTTTCCAACAAGTTCTTATAGAGCAGATTAGAATCGGAATATTAAACAAGACAAATAATAAACATAACAAACTTTTCTTCATTAATTAATCAGCACAATGACAAATGTGTTTAGGATAATTATAGGAAGAAACAGTCACAAACAGAACAAGCTACCAACTCTGACTGAGATGTGTTGAATTTATGCTGTACACTTGAGGCTGCAGCAGCTCTTCAGTCTGTTATGCTATTATTTTTACTCCATAAAGTCACACAGATAGCAGATACTGCAGGCACATAATGGCAGACAGTGTATTTCTCCATACAAAGACACACACACACACTGGTGCAGGCTGGCACTCGTCTTTGCCAGTCTCACGCCTTCGCTTCACAACACAATGCTGTCAAAATTTGGTGTGTCGCATGGACTGTGAGACAGACAAGGCTCTATTATCAACAACTGGCTAGTGTGTGTGTGTGTGTGTGTGTGTGAGTGAGTGAGGGAGAGAGAGAGAGAGAGAGAGTTAGTGAGTGAGTGAGTGAGTGAGTGAGTGAGTTCAGGTTAAGGCTGATCCGTCAGCTCCAGACAAGCCCCATCAAGTATCCCTCCTCTGTCTAACACACACTCAGCCTCTCGCCACCAGAGGTGAGAAGCCGCTAATTGGCAAAGGGTGAACACACACACACACGCATACACACACTGACTGACAGTCAGTTACAGTCTTTCTCTCACACACACACTCACACACACACACACACACACACACACACACACACACACACACAGACTGGTAAGAACAAAGAGACAGACAGAAATACAAACAAACAGATGGACACAGACGTCTGGCTCTGAGAAGCAGTTGTACAGTGAGCTGTGTGTGAAGCAGACACGCAGCACAACCTGGTAGACAAGAACACTGAAGCTAATAATACACTAGTCGCTGGCTGACTTTCGCCTCAACTTTCCCTCTTAATTATTATTTCATGACTTGATGGTTTTTATTCACTTACATATTAATAGACTGGATGATTGCAGTTTAGCCTGCACACAGAGCTTGCACAGTGTGTGCTGTCTGCTTTAACTGAAGACTGAATTAAATTCATAATCTGCATGAAACTTTTTCAATACTTTCTATGTACTTGCATTTACTTCACTTTACATGGAAATTGTTATTAAATGGATAGTATTCAGGTATTTTATGTTATTTGCAACAAATACACTGTGACGTCCTCACAAGAATGTGTGAAGTTTAAACACCTAACATCAGCTGGCGATGACCGTATCATGTGGTATTCTTTGTCTGGACAATAGTGACTGAAGCGTCACAATTTATAATTAATGTCATTCAATGTTGAAATGATAAGCTCTTTGATCTATTTCTAATTTACTCCAGTTTTGCAGAATCACACTTTCACTTTTTGCGCATTTTATCATTTTATTAGTTTGCTTGTTTATTTTGGAATGGAAAAATTGCAAGTTTGCATCAAGTAGCCCATAATGCCAAAACTATATTCTTAATATTATTATTATTTTTTTATTATTTGGCTAATTTACTAACATTAAAACTGAGATCACTAATGTATAAATACATTCAGAGCATTTGCTGTGGTAATTGTGGTAAGCATGCTGATGAACCTTTCTTAACTCCTGACTGGAGTCCACCTGTGGTAATCTGACTTGACTAGAGCAGTGCTCCTCAAGACTTACTGTCCTGCTTGTCTTCCAACTATCCCTGCACTTACAGCTTCTAATTGGCCGAACACACCTGATCCAGGTGATCAGCAGAGAGTAGAACAGGCATAATTGGAAAACAAGCAGGACAAGGTGCCTTGAGGACCAGGGTTGAGAACCACTGGCTTAAAGGCTTTAAGCTTTTGTCTGGTTTGCACTGTGTAGGGCTTGATCAACAAATCTGTCACATATTTTTGTGTAAGTTGAGGCAGGGGCAAAATGACACTTAAAACATTTTGTCAACACAAGACAAAAAATGTAGAAATCATCATGCCACCGTGATGAATAAAGCCACATGGGTGCAGCAATACTTTGGAAAACCATTTTGATTCGACACAGTCTACAGTCAGTGGACACGCTACTCTAGATAACTGGTGAGCAAGGTTCCTTTATTTTTTTGCGTATATGACGTCAAACCTCTGAGCACGACCCTGCGCATTTATATTATGTTGATCTACTTGACTGTATAATGAAATTATGAGATTAAAATGTAGTTTTGACTCGAACGGATTGGTTATCAAGCAAAGGGAACTTACATCTTTCAGAAATAACGTAAAGAGGCCAACATATAGATGACTAGCACAGAAAGCAAATATCAGTTTGAACCTTTAACTATGTAACAGTGTAACAGAACTGCTACTGTCCTTAAGATGATATAATCTGGAGGAACTTTTCAGCTAGAAGCAGATGTTTTAATACACAGAATAATGCAATTCATATAAACGCGTTTTCCACACTAGAAGCACAACTAGAAGACAACCTCCAGTGTTTGACATATACATGTGTCTTTACCACTATGCACAGGTGTCATCTTACTGAACCCAACTCAGCACAGCAGCAGAGACAAAACATAAGAGCACCTGCACCATGTACCCACACTGTTCTGCTGCCACATACAGTCACTGTGACACAAGCAGCTCAGCTTCACAGAGTTTGCTGTACTGTATGTCAGGAGAACTGGGAGAGTGTGTGTGAGGTAGAAAAGGAGGAAAATGCATAGAATAGCAGTCTGCGCGTGTGTTGTAAGGGACGGGGATCACAGCCAAACAAACAGAGGCGGGCTGAGACGAACAACAATGCCAACCTCAGACCTTGGCGGTACAAGGCAGTGGCAGGACAGCTGAAGCCAGGCAGGGAAAGAACGAAACACAAGCTTAGTGTGTGCATGAATTTTCTCCAGCAGATCAACACAGAAAAACACCTGATGTTGATGCAGCTCATACAAACAACATAATCTAATAAACAAACAAACGTAAAGCCGATCAGGCCTGAAAAGCACCATCAGTAACGTCGGTCACTAAATTATACTTAATTTGAATGTGTGAATTTTCCATATCTGCACAGGAGAAAGTGAATGAAGATATGAGCTAGAAGGTAACTCCACAGTCATGTAACTTTTGCAGTAACATATAATAATGAGTCAAGTTTGGAAACCGGGAGCTTGCATCTTCCTAATCTGGGAAGGTGATGGAGAGAAGAGGTAGGAAGATGTGTAGGTTTCCTAAAAAGGTCTTCACCCCACCCAGCTCTGTTCAAGCTCATCCTAGATGAGGATAGTTGCATCACGTGTCTCATTAGCATAAAAAGTTGGGAAGCCCACCCTCGGCCTAAAACATGACTGACAGCTCAAGTACTACATTTCTAACAGCTAACCTGCGGCCACGCAGGAAAAAAACTCTCCTATCAGACAGTACTTAGGGTAATAAATGTCTCACTGACACGGAGGTCACGGCCACTGGGAGAGGCAGCGGTACCCTGACATAACGGACTGCTGCTGTGTCCCCGACGAATGAGGGATGGGAGCCAGGGTTAGCCTGCTTCCAGCTAACTTAGCAGTGTTAGCTTAGCGCTGCTGTCTGGCGCAGCTCAGAAAGCGGCTCCAACTCGAAACAGCAACTTCCCCCGTCTGGCCCAAAGTGAGACCCCCACACCGGACAGACAAGCTAGCGGGCAGACACACCAGCTAGCAAAACCAGAACATTCCTCCAGCCGCCTACGACTAAAGCAGTATGCAGTAAAATACACCAGTATGCAAAAACTACTAAGAAAATGTCACAGGTTTCCTACCTGGAAATGTGGTCGCTAACGGGCTAAGTCGCTGCGTATGCTTGTTTAAAGTCTGATGTTGTGTTGATAGATGTCAAGTCAAACTGCTCTACCGTGGTCTCCAGGCTGGGGAGCAAAATACAGCCCAGCTGCACTGCTGTACTGTACATGCTGCTAACAGCAGAGCTGTGCACGAAGCTTTGGCGACACACGCAGGCCCCGTTTCATACCGCAGCCGGAGTAGCAGTGTGTTCCCCAGGTCAGGATCAGCAGGTTCACCGTTAGCAGCCTGGATGTGTTGTGGTTAATAACCTAGCAGTTTACTGTCCATTTCAACAACGGGTTGTGTTCTCGGTAGTTTAAAGGCACAGCAGGACAAATGTTATTAGAATCACAAGACAAAGTACTGGAACCCTTTGAGATCAATATTTCTTAAAGTATGATATAATTTTCAGGTCCAAGTGATTAAGACAATAAAAGTTGGTGTTTATTGAACACATCCATTTAACATTCTAAGTGAAAAAGCAAGTGAACCACTTTAATTGAATTTTTGCAATAATTAGCTCAAACCAGAGTCACTGAACCTGAGGATCAGGTCTCAGCAACCCTCAGGACTTCAGGACCAGTCCTCACAGAACTGCTCAAACCCAAATATTCTCAGGGTGTCTTTGTTAGCTGCTCTCTTGAGCTTGTTCCACAGCATCTGTGTCAATGTTCATTTGTGACTTTTAATATCCAGTGCATCAACAGATCTGAAAGGTGTTTCAGAGAACAAAATTACCAGTTAAAACCACGTTTATATCTAAATAATCATACAATAACCATCCCTCTGCAGCAGTATGGTTAGAAAAACTTTATTTAAAATGTGTACATACAGTCATTTATTACATAATATACTATTTAAAGCATGTGCAAATAGTTAATCAAAATATTTTAGGATAGTTTCCAGGGCATGTTGACTGCAGCCTGTGACACTGTACAGCCTTCATTATAAAGCACTCTATTCAAACAGGAAACTATTGCTCAACACTAGTGTTTTTCCATTTCTGACGTGCTGTCACCACATGGAGCACCTACGGTTATGTCATTCCAGTTCCAAAACGTATAGCCCCAGAGCCGAAGGAAGTGAGGAGCTAATTTTCTGTGACTGAACAGTGTTTGACACTATTTTGCCATAACAACTAGAATAAACAGACCTGGCAAAGCTGCATTAATCATGACTACATCAAGTACATCTGGACTGTTTGGAATGAGTGCCGGAGGTTGCTGGGAAGTCAACACATGGTGCTGACAAAATCTGCTGTGCAGGTGGGATCTGCATGATGAACAGCATTTCCATAGAAACAACACACGCAGAGAAGATTAGAAAGACTGTATGAAATGTAGACAAACTTACTGTACAAAGTCACAATTTCTGATTCTTAAAGAAGAAAATATATATACCCTGCCTACTTTTTCCATCTTTATCCTATGTGACATGTCAGAAAAGCATCATAACGTGGTGTTTCCAACATCCCTGCACTCATGTCAAACAAGCAACAAAGGCATTCCTGTGTAACCAGCTCCAAGTAATCCAGAGCACAACCCAGCTGGTACTGCCGTCTGAGAGGCCATGGCAACAACACTGCTGCCTTGTGACATGACTCAGGGATAAGGCAAATGCCAGAGTCAATTGGCAAAAGTCATTAACTCTGTGAAATGCTGGAGTGGTGTGCACTAATTGTGAGCCAGTCGCACCAAATCATTTTCCATGGGAGAGCTGAGGACACCTGTGTCTTATCCAGAGAGATGTGGCTGTGTTGGCAGGAGAGTCTCAGTCATCTGTAGTCTAGGACAAATAAAGTCCAGGATTGCTTTTATTTGACCTTTAGCGTTTAGCTTTGTTTCCTTTTCCTCTGTTACTCTGGTCTGTCCCGTGATGAAATGTATTGAGAGAAGCAGCCACCCAAACATAGCCAGTCAGTATGCGGAGGCAGCGTTAAACTCGAGGTGATGCCTCACCGGTCAGCTGGATAACAAGACTTCCACTTGTTTCTGACTGGATATGCAGCGAACCCATATGTCTGCCTGCAGTATTGGGCTTGAACTGGACTGGTAGTTTCAGATAGTGCTGTGATCTAATGGGTGGGAAATAAAAGGACAGTTAGGAGACAATAGCAGTTATTTTGATCTGAAATGCTGGAGCATGAATAGATAACACATGCACTAGCACAGAGGCACATGCATTATTCACATAATAAAATCTGGATTTTACTCTATGGGTCACAGCAGAAAGAGGGAATTCATCCATGTGCATGTAAACTGTTATAGTGTAATGAACAGACAATGAATGGGCAGCTTGGGTACACTGAATGACACTAGCCTCTACATCCTGGCGTCACCACAAGGCTACCATTAACCCACACACAGCAGCTGACCCGCTGTAAGACTGAGTCAGGTTCAGGTTGTGGCAACAGTGAAGATGTAGTCATAACATACACTGATGAGCTGTCATCTATAATGCGACTACCTATAATTTTAATGTGAATATTCTGAATGTCATTTTTTCCTGTTACTACCACTAACACAGTCCCACAGAGACTAGCACAGCACAGCTAGTACCTGTGTGAAACCCTTTCAAAAGGATTCAGTTAGGCAACACATCAGTACGCCTTCAGGGCCTCAAGCATGTTCCATATACAGTATCATCCTCCTCCAGGTCCCAGTGTCTTACAGGACCTCCAATAGTGAGCATTTGTAATGGGAAAATGACATTACACAGTCTGTAACTTACATCACAGAGCATGTATTGACTAAACATAAGTAACTAATATATCAGCTGGCTTAGATTCCCTAAAAAAACTGTGTTAAACCACTGTAGGAACAAATACTAATCAGAAATCATAGAAGCAAATAAAATATGAAAAAAACCCAAACATTTTTTTAAAATATTGATTTCCAGTGGAAGAATTGAGTTTCTGTCAAAGAAGGACAGCTGGACTCACCTCAGAGTGTATTTGGAATGCTTGATGTGGAAGGGCTCTTTAGGATTTACAAATTTCAGCTGCAAGTCAATTAGAGAAGCCACACATCAAATGACAAATCCATGCAAAGCACAGTTACAACTGTTAAGGGTTGTTATTGCATTTAACATAAGTCAGTCATGCACATTTCTATTAGACATATTCAGTAACAGTATACGCACAAGGTAAACTGGTATCTGCCCTGCTGAAACGTCTATAAAAGCAACATTGTTAAAACCATTCGCTTTAACTCTGACAGCTCCTCTTTTCTTGACAGATAAAGCTGCATATTTGCATACAAACTGTATTTCCATGACTGCCTCACCTCGTGGATGTCGGATGAGTTGTTGCGGATGTTGACCTTCAGTGTGCTGGACTCGCCCACTCGTGTGGCTGGGAAGGTGTACAGGTCCTGTGGAGAGTACACACCTCTCCGCACTGGCTCCTCATGGCTGACAATTACAAAATGTAGCATCACAATATGCACCATTAAACTCAATTTATGAGCGAGTTTCTGAGTCTGTAGAAAGTTGACTTAACCAGTGACAACACCATAAAATCAATATATAAATCAATGGGGACTATATGTGCTCCTTTATATATGTATATATGGGAAAGATGCAGCCCTACACTAGGGTTGCAGGACTCTACAAATCTCACTTTGAGATCTCCTCCCACGGCTGTAGTGAGGTTTTACCTGTGTTTGCCTCCAGAGGCATCACTTCTCTTCCTGGTCTTGACTGTGGTCTCTGTTTTCACCAGAGAGCAGTCACCTTCCTGAGGTCCTTCCACTGGCCCAGACTTTGTTCCCTTCAGACACACAGATGAAACCTCAGATTAAGTTTGTTTGCCATTACTATACTACAAAAATGCTGGGTATTAGAGCAGTTCTGCTACTGAGAAACATTTGTACTTTAACTAAATGCATTTTATATTAATAATAAAACAAAAAAGCACATATCAAATTCTACAGTAGATGGTTGAACTATGCAAACTAGTTTCAGATTAAAATGTAACACTACTAAAGACCTAAAAGAGCACTTTGACCCTGCATCCTACAAATATGGCCAGCCAACACCAACACCAACACAAACACTACCATCGTAGTCAATTACCTCTCATCCCACTTGCATGTTTGCTATTAAGATAACTGGGTGTGTTCGAACCTTTTTTCCCTTAAAGCAGCACACACCTGAAACCTGCCGGCCCTTCCCACAACATACTCTCCCAACACTACAAAACAATTGCTATCAAGATACTGTCACTGCTTACCTCTTGAGGAGCTTAATGATTAGCTAAGTTACTTCAGTAAACACTTATGGTTTGGGAGCCAGACATAAACAGCTACAGTGTGTGCAGAGTTATTAAGCAAGGCTTGTCTTATAGTCCAGTTACTAGGGAGCTCTTTTGCTGCAGTCACAATGGTTAGAAGAGACCTAACAGACACTTTGTCTTTCAAAGGGATGCAACACTACTTAAATGGGCAAAATGTTGTGTCTTGTGTTAAGAAGCAAAGGCTTCAAATTAAGTGCAAGTGTTTTTGCAAATAATTATGCATGAAACCTACAGGAACCCTTCAGCCTTCAGTGCCAACATTAGAGACCATAGACCTAAATAAATAGACTTGAATAAGAAGTACAAGCTGAAATGACTGGAATAGGCCAAAGATGCGTTAAGACTGATATCAACTCCTGGTTTCCACTAGATCTGGCAGGGGCACGACAGCTGGAGCTGACCCTTCCTACTGAAAATTAAGTCTCCCCAGTTCTTTCTTTAGCTTGTTGACTTCCAGCAACTCTCCTTTGCTGTGTTTCAAGCAGGAGAGGCAAGATTCTTTCTTCTGCTCAACACCGTCTGTCAAACATGCAAATTAATTAATTGTGACTAATATGGTTTAACAATAAAACAATGGCAAATATTAGATCCATTTTGTTTGTTTGTTAATTTAAATATACAACCTCCTTTACCATGGTAAAACACACAAAGATCCACAGAGAATTTTAAAGAGAATATCAAAACCTTAATCTTGCAAACAGCCAGACACACAGAACGCTTCACTTCTACTCATTCTAGATGGGGAATGCTGCTTGGAGAAGACACACTAAACATGAGTCGCATTGGCAACCCCACAAGGCCGCATCTGGTGAAAAACAGGGGTAAGACTGTATGGACTGATGAGATGACACCGAATGGAGCCGACGGATGGATCCATGGCTGAGTTGTTCATGGACACCAATTTGCTCCTTGTTATGTGTAGATAGGGGAACAAATGGTATCCACTTACTTAATAATTCTGCACACCTGTTTTTCAAAGAACTACATTTTCCTCTGAAACAGAAAATTGTAACAGTAATAAACACTGTATCACACCACCGCAATCATTACATCTGGCAGTTGGCCTAGTGCATAACATGGAATACATAAGATGGTTCATCGTGTTTGTTTACAACAGCATCAATAAGTTAATCAGTCTCAGAGGCAGAGAGGCCAGAGACTAAACAGAGTGGAAATTATTTGAAAGGATTTATTTATGAAAGTTGATATTTTAACCAACTAGTAACATGATTCCAAAAGAAAACAACACCTGAAACTCATCCCTAATAAACAAAATTAAAGAGCACAATTGTTAAATGAGTTCTCACAGTGCCACAGAGCTGGAAGCGGATTCTGGTTTTCTGCTGGGGATCAGACACTGGGTGGCACTCCAAGTCCCAGAACTGGGCATAATCCCCTCGGTCCCTGGGCAAGAAAGTAATAGGGACCTGGGAAAGCAAACAACACAACATGACAATTAAACCATATGTGTGCTTTCCTCACACATTTCAAAGGCCCTATGAAGGGTCACTGGGTTTGCAGAGCATGTCAAATTTAATTTAATTTAATTGTCACAGTAAGACACAACATGTACAGTAAACCTTATCCTATCCTTTCATAATGACTTGGTGTAAACATTAAAGACAACTAAGTCTAGCTGGATGTTAGTCCCTACCTCCATCTTCTCATAGGCTCCAAGGGTTCCTGAGATCTTGGAGCATCTGAAAGCAGTGTAGGTGGCTCGATAAACATCTCCAGTGTTGTCAACCCCCTGACGATAAAGACCACAGCTCAACATGAGTCACTGCCATTACAATGTAGTAAATAAACAAAACTGCAACACCAGGAGTGCGAACATACAGATCAAATTCACAGTCATGTCATGAGAATAAAAGGCTACAAAGATGCATGTCAAGTAAACCACAATAAGGGGAACAACTAAATTAAACAAGGTGGAAATAATCTGTTCAGCAGAGAGCTAATAACAGTAAGCATCACAACACTATTGACAAAGAGAAGAAAGAAGAAAAAAGAAAACACCTTGACATATGGAGGAGCAAATGATGACAGGTACCACCTCACTTCCACTTTGCCATTCTGCACCTGCAGCTGGGCCTCTGAAGTACAGGAGCAACAGTCAGCAGGTTATTCACACTTTCCATGTCATTATTGTAAGAATATTCAGACCTGATGACAATTTATGAATATACAGCTTAAACTAAGGCACTACCTGATTGTTCCCCCGAGGGAGTGGTTGGAAATACGATGGTCTTGTTGCTTATCTCCACTACAGTCTGAGGTGTATGTGGAGTCTGCAGGGGTGCTGAGGGCCTGACCACAGGCAGCACAGGTGTGGCAGCCTGTGGAGGCAGGGCTGAAAGAGACTTATCTGCTGGGGCTGCAGATACATCCAAAGCCAGGTCCTGACGAATCTGGACCTTAATACACTGTAAACACATATTTAGCTCATCAAGTTATTACAATCCACAATTTGTTCAGCATCTTCAAACAGTATATTGTCCATACCTTCTGTTGACCATCACACTGAACATAAATCTGTCCACTCCATGGCAGCAGGGCAGATTTAGTTGCTAGAGAGGGGTTGGGGCTGACCAGAATCTGCAGGTGGCACCTTGGTTAAAAAAAAATAAAAAAATGATACCCCTGAACACGTTTATAAAAGTAATCAGACTCTTATTTCAGTACTTTGGGCAGACTTTAAGGGGCTGGGCTCATTCACAGACTGGACAGCAGGCAGGTGAGCCAAGTTCCTTAAACCAGAGTTGTTACTGTGCATATGATAAAAAGTAGCACAAAACGGCAAAAGTATCTAAACACTCATTAAACCGGCATAAACTAACGTCAGCACTGTCTGTGTTTCACATCCTCCGTTGGGTTGTTATGAGCTTGTTCACTAATTATTACTGAGAATATGCTGATGTGAAAAGAGACTGTATGTAGAACTTTACAGTAACTGTTTAGCCCAACTTGCTACAGAGCTTAAAACTGAGCATGTTCTGCTGCTCTAATCCACCTCTACCTCTGCCAGGTGAAGGCTACCTGCTCAGTACTGAATCACATCAAGAGTAGGGAGGATCAACTTATCGATTTTTGATACTGATATTACATTTTCTTTACATTTTCAAAGCCCACACACACGCACACAAATGAAGATATTTCTTTCTTTCGGCAGCCACTGCAACTTTCAATGAATAACCCAGTGTATTCTTACTGAGGCTCAATGACTCCATGCTGAGGGGTGATGGTCAGGCAGTGAGCGGGCCAGGACAAATCAAAGCTCAGTTCTGTGGTTGTATTGTTCCGGATCTGAATCTGACTGGTGGTAGCTGCACAATCTACAACAACAACAACAAATACAACATTTAGGCTGATAGCTATTTACAATCTTAGATACCACTGCAGAGGCACTTACTTATAATTTGGAGTCGATTGCTCCACCAAACATACTCACAATCTGCAGCAATGTTCATAAAGAAATAAACTAAGGTGATATTAAGGCTGTTGAAATCTTGAGTCTACTCACTAATTGTGGGAGCAGGAAGGACAAGTTGCTCTGGATGGATGGTCCAGGACTCAGACTGCCTGTGTAATGGTTGTGAAGGCTAAAGGGGAAAAAACCCAAACATATATACTTAATACCTTTTCCCCACTACATCAGTGACAATAATAATCTCATCTAGTTGAAAAGATAATCAATATTCATTGTAATTAATGTTGATTAAAGGAAGCTTATGTACCTTTAAGGATGGTTCCGTCACCCTCAGTGCTGGACCCTGAGGACCCCTGACTGGCAGCACATCCAGCGATACATTGCCATTTGTCAAACTACTGGCAATTGCACAACAACAGTTAATATAATCAAGAGATATGAGACAGAACTGAAGCAGAAAATCTGACATTTTATTGAATGTGATTATGGTCATTGTATAAAATGTACAGATCCATAGATTTAACTTGAACTGTGTATTTCTCTGAATATTTTTCAGAGAAAATATTTATTTATTTATTTATTTTTTTTCAGTAGAATGATGAGAAAAACAATACTTATATTTGTATCCCAATGTTTGTGCTGACCGTATAAATTATATCAATTCAGAAGGTTGGATGAACAGCATTTTGGTAATACTTGTTGTAATACTGTCAATACCTGTCTGTCTCTGAACCATGTCTAGAAGAAGAGGGCAGTAGCTTCTCTGTGTGCTCAGTCTCCTCAAAGTCGGTGCTCTTGGTACTTCCCAGCAATGATACCACTACCTTACTCATGTTTCCATAGAAGATGTTGGCCTCATTGGGTCTTAGGGGCAGGTCGTATGCTAAAAGAAAATGAATTAGTCAGACACACACACGCACGCACACACAACGTAGAAGAAGCATGCCTTCTAAAAGCCAAATGGGATCTTACCCTCAGTAACATTTTCTTCTCCAAGGAACTTCTCATTGAAGTCAATGTTTTTCAGCAGGCTGTTCTCCGACAGAACCTTGCATGCAGCCTCTGGTTTGCTCTGAAGCAACCTAAAGAAACAAAACATAGACACATAGCAGATTGTTTTTTAAATGCGTTCTGCAAAAGCAGAGTCATTTATAATTGGATCTCTTATCAGCACCTGTGTTTCAGAAACAATGTTTCTTTCAAGTATAGCCCAGTATACAGACAATCTGCAGGCAGCATCATCACACAAACAATGTGGAAAGCTGAATATACAGAAAAAGACTACTTTCAACTTGTGTTAATAGTTTGTTTCTCTGTATATAATAATAGTGACAGTTGCACTCTGGCCTCATGCAACATTTCTGGATTCTTCTTCTCAATTTTTGACTTGTTTGTACGAGCGTTCCACATCAGATTCAAATTCATAAATCATCATGAATGATGAATGATCATGAATTCATCAATTATAAATCTAATTTTAACCCTATTAATGCCACATGTTCATGAGATTTAAACACAATCAACGCCCCTAAAAATGACAGTAAGGCTCCTGTTTCCCAGCTCCTGTTTCATTCCCAGAAATGTAATACGAGAGTTACATTTTCGCCCAGCAGAGCTTTAAAGCAACAAACTAAACCAATCAGTTAGTCAAAGTAAAATAATATTGGAAAATGTTAATAGTGGGCCTACATGTGTCATTGGTGTGGGATCACAGCAGCACTGCGACCAAAATAATGAGGGAATGGTTCAGGCACAATTCCTGATATAACGTGTGTAAAAAGTAGTAGGTCTATATTTGACCACACCCCCTATTTAAGTGACTACAACCAGTTGACAACAACACTACTTCTAAAGAAGAAAAACAAAAACTTTCACTTTTAAAGTCTCACCTCCTGTACTGCTTCCTGGAGACTTCATCTCCACAGAACAGACACACAGTAGCCAGCAGGGCTCCGCCTGACTGACACAGGCTCTGTTCTCTTTGGGTAGACTTCATGAGCACAGTTATTACCTGAAAGTGGTAACAAAACCATAATGCAGCAATACAAGAGTTTGAGTTTTTCCTACGCCTCAGTACAGTTAACATCATGCATAACACATGAAGAAAGCCTAGCAATTGTTTCTTGGATCCACTTTCTTACCTCTTGTGTTCGTTCCTTTAGTACAAATTGTGATGGTGCGAGGCTGATGACTGAGGACTCCAAAACTGATCGCGTCTGCATATCAGAATAGGCTATGGCTTTGATGAAGGCAGCTCTTGAGCCAGTGTTCCTCACGCATAGACACACTTTGCTGACGTGACCAACAGCAATATTGGTCAGTGTTGCCACATAGCCATCTGTCTGTTTCCTCTGCTCCTCCAGTATGATATTGCTGGTCCCACCGTAGCCTGACAGGGGGATCTAATGATGGGAAATATTAAGGGGAAAAGGGGCAGTCTTTCAACAGAAAAACATACAATTCTATAGAGAGAGAAAACATACAATTCTATACAGCGAAGAAAGCGACAATAAATAAGAGAAAAATGCAGGGTAACCAGATTCTGTCACATCCTTACAGTGAATTTGACCCCAGGCTGTGAAGGCCGTGCTCCTGACTGTTTGATCTCCAGCTTGGCCAACATGCAGGCAACCCTGGTGGGAGCAAAGAGCAGGTGGACAGTCACATCCTCTCTGGGACGGATGGACAGCTCCCCATGTCGAGTCAGACGCTCTTCAGGAGTGAACATACTCTGGAGCTAAAGAACAAACAGGAACATTGTAGAACAAGACATTTTTATATTTGATTTATGTAATCAAATTATGAATCATAGGATTTTTTTTTTAATAAAATGACAAACTGCACACTTAGGATACAGAGAGATACAAGTCAGAACTTTAAATCCTTGATGTACTATAGAGACAGAGGACAGACATTGATGAGACACTTAACAATTTTAAATCTACCTGAAAACAGTCCTGATCTTGACCACGAATGAGCAACCGTAGTTGTTGTGTGGCTCTGGAAGAGTTGTTCCTTAGAACCAGCTTCTGTTGACTGAAAAACAAGAGCAGCTGTGTGTTAAGTGAGTTCAGACTACAGTCAAACCTGTTGTATGCATCTCTGCATACAAATCTACAAATAACAGCTGTTTCATCATTGAGAGTCGCTGTGCTAACGTGTAGAACAGTGAAGTGAAACCTATCTTTAACAATGTATCAACTTTAGGGGTATTATGCTTTCATACTGCTTTCTGTAATTTATCTTCCTTCAGTGAGTGTAATGAAATTGTGCATTATGTTAAAATAGCTTCTGAGGAATAACATTCTCTGGAGACCCCCTCTGTCCCTTCTCATTAATAACATTACATAAGTCCTTACAGAGAAAGACGGTCCATTGAACCTTGAGTGTTATTGATTACTTTGTAATGAATAAATCACACCTAAAGTGTCTTTCTGTAACCAAGTAACAGTGACGTTAATGAAAACCTGAAAAATTGCTTACATGGCTCGCCCCAGAGTGACCCCTCCCCAGGCTACGAACTGTTTATTAGAGAGGATTGGTGGAACGTCATTAGTCAGACCAGGGCCAAAGACAGCAGCACAGGGAATGGCAGGTTTCCCAGAGTCCTCTGGAACAACTTCTCCTTTCAGGGTTACCTCATACTGAGGGCCTGACGGTAGCACCAGGATGGTGAGAAGGCTGGAACATAATTACAAAGATAATTTTAATAGTTGAATTTAGATAGTGATCATGAGATATATATATTCTGGGATATTTAAATTATTTAAAGCTTAAAAACTTTAAAGCTTGTTCGTCTAACACATTAACTGAGTAATGAAGTGGATCAAACCGCCTTATTGCGCCTTTTAAAATGTTTTTAAGAACCAGTTATATCTATAAGTGAATGTCATTTCAAATACTTTCTTTATACCTCTCTCTGCATTTTCTGTTGTTTTGTGCTTTGAAGCAGATAACAATTTCCTGCTCCTCTCCAACACTCAGGAACAGCTCATTAGGTGTCACAGAGAAACTGTCAGCATCACTGCTCTACACATGGGGAAATGAAAGACAGGACAAAAGTTGAGTATAACTGGGCATAAGTGGGGACAAAAGACCAAGTGAACTGTGGGTTCAATGCTGAGGACGTAAAAAAGGAAGAGGACATGAGGGGGGGGGGATTTAAAAAAAAAAAAAAAAAAAAAAAA